>JAHWFO010106844.1:667459-680725 GCA_023313115.1 Rhysida immarginata
ACTATGTGGAAAAATAGTTTAAGGTACATAGAATCTGGTAAAGAAAAAAAAATTGAATATATATAGTAGTTTTATTTTTATTACAAAATAGTTCCTACTTTAAAAATGACCCTCGTATATCAATAAATTAATTAAAGAATGAAGATTAGGAAGGAGGTCTTGAGGGTCTAAAATAAGTTTACTGGTTTAAGATTCACTGTAGCGATTACAGAATTGTCTGTCAACGTTATATCCGGACAGACATAGATAATTATGTATTTGGATTGGAATACGCATATGTTCATTTTTTGCTTAACCTGACCTAAGAAAAAAATGCCGAAGTTTTTTACACACCTTTTGAATTACCCTGTATGGTCGATACGCGTTTCGGTTATAAAGCCATGATCAGTCGAGTACAAATGGACGGAAGTTGGGCCCGAATTTATATTAGTAGAGACTCTTTACATACTAACTTAGTTGAAACTTTGAAAAGTCTCCAAACATATAAGAAGTGGGGTGACAAACAAAGTATAGAATGACAAATTAAAAAATTCAAAAAGATAGACATGAAATACAGAATGACTAACATGGGCAATGGAAAAGCGTTGGATGCGTCGGGGTTCTCGTTCTTGTCTTGGCTATTTCTTGTTTCTTTTACAAACTGATCAAGTGAAAATAAAAAATTATTTATTGAAATAAGTACTACTTAGTTTTTATGCAGTCCTAGAAAATATCCATCAATCTATGAAAGGTAAACAGTTTACATATTATTGTTTCTAATTTTCCTTTGCAACATAATTTTTAAACTCTGCAGTATTTCTTCCATCACTGCTTTGTAAATTTCTTAAGGCGGCTTAGGAATTTCTGATTTTTGATTATTTTTTTTAAACAAGAAAACCTATATTACTATTTTTTTCTCTCTTTTTTGTCCTTCTGGTTACTGAGTTGCATGCGCTCTTTTATTAAAATGTCTCGGTGAATCTAGTTCTTCGTTGATAGAAAGAAGAGATGGATTCTCTTTCTCTTATGTTCCAGTTCCTTGTCTGAATTGCGTAGGAGGAGAGGAGGAGGAGGAGGGGAAACCAGTTGTTGTTGATGATGGTAGGCTTTAGGAGGCCGTAACACACAAAATAGAATCTAGGTTCCGTCGTGTCGAGTGGCCCACTCTTCGCCATCACTACTCTGACCCTTTGGTCTCAACTGAAGCGAAGAGAAAGAAGAAGACAAGCGGAGGAAATGAAAAACCTGTTTTCTACCTTTTTCCCTAATCTCTTCGGCACTTTAAAAGTGCGGCTGTAATTATGCTGGGGAGACCGTCGGAAAAAATCTCTCGCCATACCTCGTGTTGTTCCCTTTTACAAAAAAAAAGAGATTTTTTAAACTTTCTCTTTAATTCCGTAATGAAATTTAAAAAATGAAACAATAAATTAAACAGCATAGCTTATCATTAAAAAAACTAAAACCTTATACAATTCTTCCAAGAATGAAATTTTACTCGACGGAGGAGGAGGAGGAAGAGTCTCACGCTAATGTACATTAGAGGTACTTTTCCAATTTTCACTTTAAAAATCACTTTAAAAAGGTATATCCTGGGAGAGAGCTTCTTTTCTCTTTTTTCTTACCTTCTTGAGACGAGCCTACTGACTTCCTCAGCGATAAGGGCTATTTTGGAGATATTTTTCGCCACCACCTTTATTCGCGATGACGCTGCCATGAACCAGGCTGGAGAGCCCGGATGCTGACGAATTCCTGTAATTGAAAAAATATTTTGTATATTTAGAATTACATTATATAGAAATATTTGTAAACTGTTTCTTTTTAACAGAAATCAAAACATGCAAATATGATTTATGAATGCTAAATGGGCGTAAGAAAGTGAGGATTGCGATGTTTTTATGTTATGTATACGTTAACCTGATTTTATTATCATCCAGATTGTAGTGTATTATCTTTGCAAATATCTTTTGAAAACCGTTTATCCTTTGGTGAAGTTTTTTTTTTCCTATTCATCAAATACATGACCGATTTAAAGCCTCGTTATTTTAAGAATAACGCATCAGTTACTCCATAACCAATTTAATTTAAATCACGAATTTAATTTATAGGATTTAGTAGATACATTTCGCAGGCTAAGTACAAAAACCTGTTTTTCCACGTTAAGTCATTTTCACTCGCAGCTGTTTTATGTTTTTTCTTCGCAATTTCAGAATAGATTTTCTATATTCGAGTTGGATAATTCGACACCTGCCTTTTACCTGTTTCTTATTATGTGCTCCTACAGCCAGTTTTTGACGGTAAACCATTAAGAGTTTCATTGTTTTCGAACATGGTGTCACGAAGGCTGCCCTCCGGTTTATCTAAAATTACAGTAATTCAGTAGTGGGTGTCCATGGCAGTTGCCTTTTTGAATGGATTTTACAAAGTCATTTTGTAAAAATGTGATTTCACTTGTCAGAAATAGATATTTTAGGAATGTGTCGATAAATCGTGAATACAGCAAAGGCGTTAAACAAGTTTATGAAATAATATACGTATAAAATGTAATAAAATATTATAGATTTAACCCCATAAATGTAAAACTTATGAAAATGAAATATCGGGTGATTTTAATTAAACTTCCCCACTTCTGTGCGGACCGCAGACAGCGTTATTGGACGGATAGTGATGAAACTGTGTATAGGGCTATGCAGAGCATGGGGAAGAGAATTCCAACGGAAAATTTATTAGTGGATACGCTTGCCACCAAGAGAAAAAGTGGCATGGTATGCAAAAGCGCGAACAACCAATCTGCAGAGGTCACCATGCCATTGGGAAAGACAGCTCTATTACTAGAATAGCAGCAATGGTGCAACAGCACTGCGAGAATATCGGCGTGTGAAGGGATTGCGAATAGGACCCATGACGGCGAGAGGTTTACGAAAGAAGATGCAGAAATTCGAAGAGATGATTACAAGTAATTTGATTAAAATTCATATTTACAAAATTTCTCTCGTCTCCTTTTTCACTCTCTGTGCACGTAATCGCACTCTGCTCAAATAAATAAAAATACACTGCTCAAAACAATTAAAGGAACACTTTTAGAATCCCCTATAGAGAGCGTAAATAATACTTTTTAGCAATTTCATCTTTTGCAACATGAAACCTACTATCTCCCTCATAGGAAATGGTGGATGTTCTGAGAAACTTGCATAGCAATATAACCCCCCGGAAAACAAAGTGGTTACATGCCAGTACACCCCTTTGCTTGGAGATAACGGTCGAACATTAGAAGGTGCAGGAGTTGTTAGTGCCCTGACATGCCACGAAGTAGTCGAACGCATCTTGAAGCAGTAAAAGCTGCGAGAGCCGTAACATTGCTCCAAACGGGTCAATAATTTCGGACTGTGGCAAATGCCCTCAATGTGTCCTCTTCCGTCATTTTCCGACTGTGGACACGATTCCAGGCGACTGGCCAGTACACACGAAGAGCTAGGCAAGGTCGCCGACAATCAACAACCGCCAATCAAGATCGTTATGTGCGGACTTGTGCCCTGCGCCGAAGAACCTCAACGGCCAGAGACCTGAAAAATGACCTGCAGATGTCAACTGGGGTAGCTGTTTCAGATCAAACAATCCGGAACAGATTACGTGAAGTTGGCTTGAGAGCCAGACGACCAAATCGAGTGCCTAGGCTAACCCGCCAGCACATACAGGTGCGACCAGAGTTTGCACATCAACATGTCACCTGGCAGCTTCGCCACTGGCGTTCTGTTCTTTTCACAGACGAGTCAAGATTCCTCCTGACCCGCTGTGATGGCCGTCTACGTGTTTGGAGACGACGTAGTGAACGAAACACCGACGCAACAGTTTGTGAGACTGACCGAATGGGATGTTGTTCCATTATGGTTTGGGCTGGCATCTCAATAGACCATCGAACGGATCTTGTGGTCGTCCGAGGGCATATGACCGCTGACGCTTACATTCGTGACATTCTGGAAGAACATGTGATTGTTGCTGCACATGGCATGGGGCCTGGATTCCTTCTGATGCAGGATAATGCTCGTCCACACACTGCAACTGTCACTCAAGACTTCTACGGATGCATGGCATTCAGACCACGAGGTGGCCTGCAATGAGTCCAGACCTAAATCCCCTTGAACATCTTTGGGACATGCTTGACAGGCGAATTCGACACCGCCCTTCAGCTCCAGAAACACTGCAACAGCTCATCCAGGCACTTACTTAGGAATGGGACCGGCTTCCCCAAGATCACATCCGTCGACTGATACGGAGCATGCCTCGAAGGTGCATGGAGATTACTGCAGCCCATGGTAGGCATACACATTACTGAGTGGTGCAAAAACTGATCCCTGGAAGAAATAGGGCATTCTCCTCACAACGTCCAAAGGACATTTCACTTTGTTTTAGGCAGGGGTTCTGCAGTTTCCTGTTTTTTTCTTTATGTTTCTTCACCAGTTGTTTCAATAATGCATTCTATTGTTAAATAAACCGGCTTTTAATGATCACATACATCGTTTTTATTCATATTATTCGTAGTTGCTTCTGCACGCTGCTTAATAGAAGTGTTCCTTTAAATGTTTTGAGCAGTGTACATGACACAAGCACATCTACAAAGCCCGGTGCTATGTTAGATGTGCTGCCCGTTCACCAGACCTTAATCCATGTGACTGTGGAGAAATCTGAAGGATCGTGTTTATCATGGAGGCGTACAAACTTTGCCTGAACTGAAAGCCAACGTCATTCGTCAAGTTGTATCCATTTCACGGGAGACACTTCGTGCTACTGTTGAGCACGCTGTCCTGCGCTACCAGCATGTCATCGACACAGAGGGTGCGCATATTGAACAGTCCCTCTTACAGCATTCCAATAGTATATTGCTACCGTCTGAGTATGATCTTGCAGCGCCACTTTTTCCCCTGATGGCAACTGTATGCACTAATAAATTTTCCGTTGGAATTTTCTTCTCCGTGCTCTGCATAGCCTAAACACAAAGTTTCATCACTAACCGTGCCTGCAGCCCGCGCTAAAGTGGGTAAATTTAATTATAACCACCCGGTATAATTACAAATTGTCTTCTTTTGTGGTTGTAACATTGATGCACACATAGATGTTCAACTTCTGGCAACAAAAGTCAATTCGGTGTTTTTTGCAAATGAACTTTATTAAGAGTTTTACCAGAAAGCAACTTATAAGAATGCACGCTTGATCTTTAAGTTTATCCGTCCGCCATTTGCACGATAACTTGAAAACGGATTAACTTTTTCAAATTTTGTTTTCGACAGTGTCTTCATCAAGGTCATAGCTCGGATGTATCAACTTTTCAGGCTTTTTCATGGACCCCTTCAAACCAATTACAGTGCTCTAGCAGTAATCTCAACAGTGAATATCAAGATATTGCGTGTGATATAACAATCGATTCGTAGTCAGGAGTCAACAATGAAAAAAATGTTACTTTCTCTTTATCTTTTAAGCATTGTTGAAGTGAGCACGCACACGCGATGATCGTTTTGTCCAAACCCGAGTGCTCAACTGTTCATAATACTAAATCATCATCAATCAAACTATAAATAAAGGAGAACATAATAACTCACATGTTCTTCAGGGAAACAGTTTTGCATTGTTGTTGCACGTTTAAGCATTGTTGGCGCTGTCTTAAAGCACACGCCGGAACTGAAAAGTCACCTGACCATTGTTGTCTGGGCAAAAATTTTTATCAAACTATAAATAAAGGAGAAATGTGGGTTCTTCCAACACCTCCTAGGGTGCGTTCACTTATTCACTTGGAGTCACTCCGAGTGACTCCCGTGACTGTGAGTCATTCGCATTCCGTTTCTTTATTTGCTCCGAGTCATTTGGTCTCCGTTTCTTTATTCGCTCGGAGTTAACTCCCTTGACGTCCAACATCAGGGTACGCTTGGAGTCATCAAGATGACGCATACGTTGTTTAACCATCAAAATGGTCGCCTCTACCTTTCGAAAGTGCACGATCATAGCCTACTATAATTGGTTAGCCTTCCATTGTTGTAGGCTTGGCACGATACAAACGAAAATTTAGCTTAAATTGATTGAAAATTTGATTCGAGACAATTTCTTCAGCATAATTATTAATTTTTTTATGCTCAATCTCAGTTCCATCTTTACGCATGGGGCCAGGGCCTCGTGATCTAGAGGCCACCCTAGCCTCTGTGATAATAAATTAAAATTACTATTATGACCAGAACTTTGTTTTTATAAAAAAAAAATAAAAAATAAAACATATGTTATTGTTTATTCCTGTTAATAAAAAATAACTTAATGTTAAAGGTTCCCATAACCAAAAGTACCATGGGCACTGCTCATGCTTTTCTGATGCCTACGAAGGTTGCGAAGAGGGAAAAAATATCTTGAATCGTTCACAAGCAGTGTTGCCAATTTAGCAGGGACGTGTCCAATTTAAAAGCTCATTTTCATTAATTTACGAAGTAGTATAATATGTTTATTTATTAATGAATGAATCTATACTCATTTATAAATGGAGAAGATAAAATAACGAATAATAAGAATAAATAATAACAAGTTTACCAATGAATAATGATAAGAGAATTGAAGACTTGTAAATGAATGGTAGATGGTTGCTGTGCATTGTTTAATTTTTATTAAAAATGTCCAACAAAAGACAAGCTCATGAAAAAAAGACTAAATTGGCAATACTGCACACAAATGATTATAACGATCAAAGTCTTCGATTGTTACGTCGTTATGTTGACTCTAACCAATGACGTATATTAAAGATAGACTCCGAATCCTATTGTTGTAACTTGAAGCAAATTGGGAAGCTCCATGCCCAGAACTGTCATGGCTGAAAGTGAGTGAATCTGATGCAAAACACATGGCTAAACACGAGAGTAGCTGATTGACAATTCTTTCACACGCCGATCACGGACTGATAAGTTTATCTTTTCGTTTACTTTGTATTTGAAGTAATTTATTATATTTTATAAACAATTTTTCGATCATGGTTTCAATTTCAATTTCGTTTCGATTGTCTTTCAGTAACGTATTTTCATTTTAGTTACGTATTTTTGATTTATTTTTGTGGAAAATGATTCCTGATCCTTTTTCTTGTCTGTTTGTACAGTTGTACGCAGAACAGCTTTGAATAATGGTTTTGAATTAATTATTCCTCGGGCCCAAAATCTTCAAAAAGAAAGCAGCCAGACAAGTAATTACTCCACGGCTCACTCCTGCCCAGAACTATCATGGCTCAATTTGCTTCACTTTTTGCCGCTGATAACAATAGGATTCGGAGTCTATCTTTAATATACGTCATTGACTCTAACGAAGCCGACGCGATCTAAACCAATACCATCTCTTTAGGTGGTGTTGTCTAAACAAGCCGTGGCACTGATTTTGTGACATCATGCAAACAGATGGAGTTTGTGACGTCTTGCAGAAAGAAATTTAAAAACAAAATAAGGATATTTAAAATTTTAACTAAAATGATTTATTAAAAAGGTAAATGACCCATGTTTGGCATTAATGCATTTTATTCTACTGTATTTATTTAGTTATCTCAAATACAAAATTCATATTTAAAATACGTCACGAAAACCGATGGGATTTCAACAATGCCAAGTGACGTAGTGCCATGGCTTTGTATAGATCGCGTCGGCTTCGAGTCTAAGCCATGACGCTAGTACTCTGATCACGTGATCACATTGACTCGGAGCATGACTCTGAACGAATAAGTGAACGCACCCCTTGAAAGAAAGCCTCACAACTGAAAAGTCATACATTGTTACATCATAAGTCGACCAAATTTAGGGCTTATTATTGGTAGAAATACGATCAACAATGGTCGAATTATGATGATGTAACAATATGTGACGTTTCAGTTGTGAAGCTTTCTTTCTAGGAGATGTTGGTTCTTCACACGAAACAATTTGAATATGCGAGCTTTGCAACAATATGAATTGAATTTGAAACTAATTACCGCGCAAACTGCGCGCGGATACAATCTTGTAGAATAAATACCTTAAGACTGTGGACGGGAAGACTTATCAACAGGAGACACAAAACAAACCGCTTTTCTTCATGTATATTAAATCCTTTGTTTTGTGTCTCCTGTTGATAAATGCTCATAATAGAATAATAATTGTATTTCTGCATCATAGCTAAAACTTCTTCTTGGAATGTTTGTAAGATTTTATTATGATTTAAACTTGCCACTATATAAACAGTGTTCTCTCTCTTGGTGTCCCATTTCTGATAATTACAGTGAGTATTAGCTGGTGTCCATCTCAATATTCACAGAAGACAATCTAACAAAGACTGAAGGAAATCTTCTCAAAAAGCATGCATAAATAATTGTGAAAAAATTTGTTAAAGTTTTTCTTGTGGAACCCACAAACAGTCAATACATAAATATAATAAAACAAAACATAAATAATTACTTAACGTCTTCGAACCCTGGATATGATTTTAGAATTCTTACTGGATTCATTCTCGGTTTTTTGTAGAAATTGAAATTACTTTATTGTTTACCAACAGAATACAATATTGTAGTTATTGTTTATTTACG
Organism: Rhysida immarginata; assembly: GCA_023313115.1. Taxonomy (NCBI): domain Eukaryota; kingdom Metazoa; phylum Arthropoda; class Chilopoda; order Scolopendromorpha; family Scolopendridae; genus Rhysida; species Rhysida immarginata. Next base: position 675,999 of record JAHWFO010106844.1, read on the forward strand.
TAAGTTAAAACATGTGAGGTTAATTTTATAAACTTTTATTACATATGCATTCAGTACATATAAAACCTCCAATTATACAGGGTGATTCTAAAAGGTCGTGCCAAAATGAAAAGGCAGGTAGAGGGTGAAATTCTGAGCAAAAATGTCTTGTCGCGTTTTTCGATCTGAGGCTCCGTTAAAAAGTTATAGCGTTTTAAAGTTCGGTATCGGTAAGGAATACCAAGATAGATTTCCGTAAGTGACATCACGAAACTTTAAAGCGCTATAACTTTTTAACGGAGCTTCAGATCGAAAAACGCGAGTAGACTTTTTTGCTCAGAATTTCACCCTCTACGTGCCTTTACATTTTGGCACGATCTTTAAGAATCACCCTGTATATTTACAATATGTATAAAATATATATTTTATCTCCCTTAATTCCATAATAAACAAAGATTAGAATTTTATTTTGCCAGCAAATAATTATAAAAATATTCAGTTGTGGACAGAAAATTGAATAAGAAAGAGTGGATCATACAAGCTCATTTCCTCTTAATACTCTTAATCTTCATATATGGAAGCCTTATTATTATCAGATGCAAAGCGACAATTTTATTTAAGTTATCTCTTCTCTAAGTCGATTTTATGCTCAATAATGGCAATAAACAAGAATAAAAATAAAAAAAGTTTACATATGCTATTACAGGAAGATTTCGTTTTTTAATTCCTATTAGAGCTTACGTAATGAAAGCAAATCACGACAAAAGAACGAGTCCCTACCTCCTTCTACTACATTTCCCCATTTTAATGTTTTTTTTCTTGTAAAGCAATCGTTTACTGCATGAAATGCCTCTGTGGGATCGTCTTTCCTGCTGAAAAAAATGCTCTTGGAATTGGGAACGAATAAACAGCAGCCGCGGCTGCATCCCAAATGAGTTTCTGAGCAAATGGAATGCGACATCGTCTTCAATCATTGCGACCTTTAACGGAAGAAAGGTTGTTTTTTTTTAAATTTTCCCTGTTCATTTTTAATGGAAATTCAAGAAAAAAAAATCAGAAAATTCTTTTAAGATTCTATTCTGCAGCTCGCCTTATGAAGAATTCATATAGGGTTTGTCCTCTGTTACCATCAGCGTTGTGAAATAACGGTAACTCCTGCGAATAATTTCCGAGGAAATAAATGTTCAGATGGTTTAATCTCAGAAACTGTTACTAATCACTTGTCGTGCTTTAAAAACTTCCGTTATCTCCTTCTGTTAAAGTATTATACTAACTGTGAAAAATCTTGTTTGACCAGAGGCGTGTTTTTTTCTACATGTTAAAGTTTCCTTTTAGGTACAGTTATTTGCTGTCAATTTGGCTTTAAACCTTAAGCTTTTTAAATTGAGGCCGAGCATCCACAGGAATGAAAACACTTTCTTGTAGCAAAATTCCACTTAAACGAAGAGATATGCTGCTTCTTAGAATCAGACTTGAACTGTTTTCTATTGAGGACTTGCAAATTTTTAATATATAATTCAATCTGCATCCAAAACATTTCCAAGGATCTTAAAGAGAATAAGTGACTGAGGCATTCTTTTTAAATTGAATAAATATTCTGAAATAACGAGCATGATTTTAAAAGGGCTGTTGCATTCAAACATGTTTTATGTCCTTATTCGAAGCATTTGTTAATTAATATTCTAAAATGAACCATGTGATCGAATACAAATAAAACGTTTCTTTTAAATATTAAGGGTTAGGTTGCAGTTAATCCTGAACCTTTAAGTCAAAATTCAGTTTATAGCAAGCACAAGCTACAAGCAAATATCCTTTTTTGTCAAATTATAATCGATTCTTCCATTCAGTTAAATTCCTCTTTAAGATTTCGATGTCTTCGAGCCCTAACTGAGCTGTTTGAATACGGTATTTTTAAATTTCTCATGTGCAGATAATGTCTCTGAAATATTCACACTTGTAGGCGTGCAGAGCAAATTTGCTTTCCTGCATTTTTATTTCTAAAAGGACCGTTTACATTTAACAATTGAAATTTTCATACAGATTATCAAACACGATTCTTTATTACATTTGAAATGCAAAGGTTTTAATTGGCCGTCACTGCAGCTAATGAAACCATCGCAACTGAAATATTATGTTAGATGAAACCGAATGCATTAGATGACGGTTATGTAGAATAGTCTTATTTAAAAAGTCAATAAATACAGAGTGGGAGTCAAAATACAGTATTTGCAATATTTTCATCACTTTATTTCGTAATTCGTAACTTTTACAGTGAAAGCTGCCTAGCATTCAAAGTAAAGGTCATCACGTTGCTCCGTCTTAATTCCCACGACGGTACCAGCTCTTGTCCTTCGAGACGAGGAACTCCTTCACTCCGGCGTCCACTTTCTCACGTGGAAGTGCCGCCGCAAAGGAAGTGGGCCATGGAACAAGTAATAACCCGATGGTACTAAAAGTGGATGCTGATTGTGGCATCAGTTCGATACCCTTAAGTTCCTGGAATTTTCCTAGGTCGTTCGAGTGGTATACGGCCTCTCGTTGTCCTATCGTAGGAGAGCGCGCCTTCTGTTCACCTGTGCCGGATATTTCTGTTTCAAAACTGCATATATCCGCTCCAGCTGTTCAGAGTTGATGTTAATGATTCGACCATTTGGAACAAATTTGTGTTGCAGTATCCCCCTAAAAATTCCACCAGACACAGAGCATCATCTTGTTCTTGAAGCGCCCACATTTGGCAACAAATTCAGGAAATTGGCCTGGGGTTCACTACTTCTTCTGTATATAGGATTATGAAAATAGACGCATGTAACAGTTCTCTTGATGAAACGAACATCGCGCATGTAACATTCCAGGATTTTGCACAATGTACTTGCATATTTCCAATCCGCCGTTTGGAGAAAAGGATTGCATTTCTCCAAAAATACTTGATTGTTGACAGTGAAAAACTGAACGAACTATTGAACAATTCATCTCTGAGTGTCAAAAATCTTTACGAATGTCCACTGTTTGGTTTGTTGGTGGGAGCGCTCATTGAAGGGAAAGATGAGGGAATAGAATAGCTGATCCAGTTGATCTTGAAGGTGATGCGTGTTGGAGTGTGATACCAGCACTTCGCTGATAGTCTTCGAGCGGTGGTCTCGGATTTGCCTCTATGTCGAGGTTACTGTCATCTCAGCGAAATTTCTTGAACCATCTGCTTGTAGTATTGGAATTTACGAAAACTTCCTCTTTCGCATTACAGTGTTTCGTAGTGTTTCAACAGCTGCCCAAGTTTAAATTCGTATAGCAGAAGTTCCCTAATTAGCTGTTTTTGGCTGTTCATCTTTCAGGCGTCCAAACCATACATCTCGTTTGCGGCTTGAAACAAAGTCGTGGGATATCTGCCTAGCAAAATGTCTTTATGAAAATATTGCCAAACATTTGACTCATCATCTGTAATTATAGGACACCAAAATAAAGTAATCATTAAGTAGCGAGAAATAGGGAACTGTTTCTCCGTCTGTCTGTCTGTCTGTTCGCTCCATATTTTCGACAGACTTCGACACAGAAAGATTAAAATTTCGTATACATTGCTCTAATCAAGTCCTACTTCATTATTTAGGTTGGGACAAAGTGGACCGCTGAAGTCTGAGTCATGGTGGGTCAAACAGGCCGTATGGTTTCATTATCATCTTCATCATCATCATTTACAACCATACACACAAGGACAAGGTCTATTCACTACTTAATGCAGGACATGGTCTCCTCTAAATTGTCCACGCCCAGAGAACATACGGTTAATTTGAAAAAAAATTGGCCAATAAGCCTCCTCCAAATACGGATTGGAGGCTAGTATAGCAGTTTGAAAGGACAAACATAAACATCCATGCCACTGTAGGATTCGAATCCGCGACCTGATGATCATGAGATTCTTAGGATTTGCGCCCAGTAACGCTCTCAGCCACCAATATTAGCCGACCATAGTGTAAATAGGCAAAATAATTTCATATAGTATTTAGTTTTTTCACTTTCCCATTACGAGTTTTACATTGCGTTTCCATACGAGCTTAACAATTAATCTCGTGAATATTATTGAACAAGAAAAGTTGCATATGCCAACACCTCCTATAAAAAGAAAGCCAAACGTTGAAACGTCATGCATTGTCACATCATCAAATTTCGACCATTATTAATTGCATTTCTACCAAAAATAAGCCCTAAATTTGGTCAACTTATGATGATGTAACGACGAGGCCAACGAGAGACAGGCCAGGGCACTCAAAAGTCACCTGATCATCGGGATACGGGGAACAATCCATTCTTCATTGTTCCCAACAAACGAAAAAATACTGATTGTTAAAATCCAAGATGGAGACAATGAAGGATGGATTGTTCCCCGTATCCCGATGATCATGTGACTTTTGAGTGCCCTGGCCCAACGCCTCCTATAGATAAGGCCTGAACGCGAAAATGTCAGACATTGTTACATCATCATCCGAAGATACGTTTAATTGCATTTCAGGGCTTATTATTGGTAATAATGCGATTAAACGTATCTTCGGATGATGATGTAACAATGTATGACGTTTTCGCGCTCAGGCCTTATCTTTAGGAGGCGTTGCCTGGCCTGTCTCTCGTTGGCCTCGTATAACGATGTATGACGTTTCAGTTGTTTGGCTTTCTTTCTAGGAAGTGTTGCATGTGCCTTACTAAATACAGGGTGTTTCATAATTGGTGTCTCGTCTTTAGGTCCAAATAACGACTCAAGG
>JAHWFO010106844.1:690423-716323 GCA_023313115.1 Rhysida immarginata
CCAAAGTTAGATTTCAAGAACTGTTCATTTACAGCGTTACCATGCCAACTTTATAACCGAAAAATGTCAACTTTATAACATTTGGACATACTTCCCGTAAAATTTTCGTGATTTGATTATCGTTATTTTTAATTACTCAGTTCATATTTTAGATATTATCCGTGTGGGCAACTTAACGGTCTCTTTAAAATAAGTACTTTTAATTTAATCGTAACGTTTAAGAGCAGGGAAACGTTGAGAAAACTCTCTTTTAATTGTCAACAATTATTATTTTTGTCATATAAAAGAAAACTCGAATGGTATTCCCATTAACTTGATTAACCCAAAAAAGATGATTTAATGATAAGTAACGTTTTTTCTCTTAACTGAAGACCTTTTAAATGTTTATTCATCAAAACATTCCTGTTAAATAAATACTAAAATATTAAGATAAATGGAGGAGGGAGAGTTTCTTTTCTAGATCAACGGAAATCGAAATTATTTAGTACCATAGAAAAACGAGGTTTGACACTGACTCTATCTCTCCGCATTAAATTTCAAAATCACTTCCGCACTAATTGACATTTCATTTGAATTTCATGGAACTGGTTCATTAGTAGGAGTCAGAAAACCATATCGTTCGAATTAAAGTATCATCAATATGCAAAATCGATATATGAACAAGATTAAGAACGCATTTAGAAGGTGGAATGCGTTCATGAAATTTGAACTCACATTCCTACATAATTTTTGTTGATTTGTCTCCTTTCACTTCTATTTTGGCATAATTCTTACAAGTAGACGCAATTTCCCAGGAAATAGATCTCATATGCTTTCATTATCAATAGTTATTGAGTAATTACTTAGTAGTTATTGAAGTTTTTGCTTTTAATTGGTTTATGCGTTATCGAATTTTCATTTTCATATTAGAAAGCATTACATTTGAATGAGTTACCACAGGTAAATTACCTCGGCATCGTCTCTATATTTAAAATGTTGATATTAAACAGAAAGAAAGAAGACAGGCAGACTTTAGTTGCCGAACCTTAAATCTAATTTTAACAATCCTTATATGGAAGATCCAAGGAAGTAACTTTAGCGCTAAAAATCAGTTAGATCAGCGGTTGTCAAATGAACTGAAGAGAATTCTAGACGACATTGCAAACTTGTTTGACCTGAATTTTGATCAGGTTGCAATTGGCCGTAATACTCCATAACGAACTTCGTCGAGTTATAGCTCGGATTGTCTATAAGAGAAATAGAATCCGATTTTTTTTCTGTTCGAAAGTTTTGGTGGACACGATGGATGGCTGGAAGGATCAGATCGAAACCGCATTTTTAGTAAGTACCTAAGCGAAAGTCATTAATAAATGAAAATAGGAAGCCTAAGGTATTGTAACAAATGCCATTGTCCTCCTATGGGGATTGTAGCGTGGTCAAGCGTGTGTTTTCTGATGAAGGTTGATCTGACTCCATAGACGATTTGTTGTCAAAGACGGATAATATAATTAACAACTGAAAGGTTATGATATAGTATTATACATATTTTTAGAAAAGAAATATTTATGATTACTAAAAATCAATTAATGCTAGAGTTCGTTGTTGCTGAGATCGTTCTGGGAAAAAAAAACGGAAGTTGGGTGAGACTGTGCTGTAGTCCAACCGTGATCATTCCTAGAGTCTGTCTGTCTGCTGATCGGGAATCTTCTCTTTTCGTCATCATTCCCAGGATGCCACGCGACTGTCTAGTGGCCTCTGGTGTCCGTCTGGTGAAGCTGCTTGCTTCACCGCCGTCTAGTGGTGACACGCGGAAGGTGTCCGCGTTTCTCGCCATAGGGATTATTTAATATTCATTCTGGTGAAAGCGAGGATGATCGGAATTTGTCATTGTTGCATTTAAACTGACTATATCTCAAAAATGTTTATAAAACTTTGATTTTTTCTTTCATTTTTGATGTGTTTTTTTTTTTTCTTTTTTTTTTTTTCTTCATTAGTAGCGCTAGAAAATAGATCATATCCATAAGGTTGCTTCATGTGGTTGTAGATTATTATATCCACATGTTTCGTTACTTAATTCGACTTTTATTAAAACGCCCTGCGATATTCTTTAACTACGTATACTCCAACAGTCATGAGAAATAGGTGGCCATGATATTGGCTAAGTTCATCAGCCGATTAGCAGCTGTCTTAGCCTCATTGTACAAATACTTTTATTAATCGTTAAGCTACGTGTTCCTCGGTGCGACTATTACGATGATCGTTCAACGATAATCGTTGGTTACCGTTTTGCTCGGAGCGTCTGCGATTTTTTTGATTTTTCACTAGTCGCGTGTTTTCATTCGCAGTCACATCTACAGGAAGGTTGTGTTTAACAGAATGAGTGTAAAATTGAATAGACGTAAAAAATTATTAACTAAATGCCTTTTGATTGAGGAGAGAGAAGATGACATATGGAATGAAAAGAGCCAAAAAACACCGTACGTTTGAGCTCATATGATTGATCGAAAAAAATCATTGATTCATTGATCTGAATTACGAATAAAATGTCAGGAACGTTTAAAAAATCGACATTTTTGACTACTTTGTGCACGAATTACACAATGTTGCATAATATAGTTATTGAATATAGTAAAATTTTGTTTATTTAGTGGTACACCTTCATCAAAAAATTTTATATTAAAATTATATACCGTAAGTAATTATTAAAAGAAAATACAAGATTTAAATAACTAAAGAACAATTTGGTTTCTAACTTTATTGGCAATCTCAGCCCATATATGGTCCTTGACTCTTTGATCCTTGTAGGACGCATGTGACAGTGATTCGCCACTTCTTCGAGAAAAATTTCATCATGGCATCAGAAAGCGAAGGAGCCATGATGCACATAGTCTTCTCACAACAAAAATCATTAACGACCAACGATTATATTCACCCTTCTCCTGAACGACTATTCATGTTACGGAATTTTAATAAGATCAATAATTCCGGTGACATAGTCGATCGTTTTCGCTCTAGAGTATTCTACAATTCGGAGCGGTAACGGAATCGACGTCGTCAGCGTCATATTCATCATCAAATCGCAGGAACCAATGAGGGAGGAGCAAGGCTCTCGAGTGCGGGCTCGAAGGGAGAGCAGAGACGGAGACGTAGAAGGAAATTGGCGACGACCGATGGACGATGGAAGGAAAAGAGGCTCCTGGCCACATCCGATAGAAGGCATCGGGACGGTGTAGTTATCGACACACTGAAGGGGAAGGCCCGTCCTCAAGCCGCTGCGACGGAGACGTCTACGGAGACGGCGTATGTCTCGAGATGCAATGCCGTGCTATGCGGAGAAGCTCAGACGGCGGAGTCCCGTGCCGACGCAAAACGCAAGAGTCTGCTTCATGAAAAGTGCCCGTCGCCGGTGTTCGGCTTGCTTCCCCGTGCGCCGAGCGTTTCAGTCACCGACCAGGGATTTGCCCTAGTAAGTGTGTAGCCACTCTAATTAAGAAAACTTTTTCTGACCTAAGTCGCCGTGACGTGCATAAGTGCACTCAAGTGTGTGGGCTTTGGCCCTGCGGCATGCGGGCATACCTTACGACCCAGTTTGGTTTCGTGATAATTAAGTGTAATGATGTGGCATTTAATTCACGAAGAAATTAAGTTGGAGTCGAGTTATGTAATTGCCCATTTTTCTTAACATGCGCACTTAGTGTTTCCCCTTCCATCATAAATTGTATTATCAAGTAATGTCTATTTTATGCCTTATAGACCTCATGTGACACTCGCATTTCTACTTTACAACAAGTGAACTTGGAGCTTATTTATTTAAAATTCATTCAATAATAAGCTGTTTGGCCTTAAAAAGGTTTTCAAGCGTTGTGTATTAGTTCCCTGTGTTGCTTGTAAGTGTTATGACTAATTGACTTTCCCGGACAATGAACTTTAGCCCGAGTTGTGACTATTTAGATGTAGTTTTGCTTACTACTAAATTTCTCGCAACTGGAACTTTTATCTGCAAGCGGTCGCATTATCATGCGTGGTTTTCTTATGTGAGATATAAAATTCACTAGTATGTAAAGTGTGAATTTCTGTGATAGTGCAATTGAATCTTTTTGGAAAGCATACGTTTAAGCTTATGTTTAACATGTTGTTTGTTATTTGGTTAAAGTAAACAAATGTAAGGTCGGCTTTGTTAAAGGCATGTCGGAGACCGACCCAGTTAAGTTGCTTTTTCTACTTTGACCCATATCAGTGTCTAGTGTTAAGCAATTTATTGTCATTGAACTTTTTCCCAATAGCGTCTTTTGGGATGAAATTTATTTAACTAATTTAGCTCTCGCAATTGGAACTTTGTTGGCGAGTGCGCTGCTTTGTGTTTATGTAAGCTCTTATGGTGGCTGTGAAATTGATGTAATTGAGTACTGTAAATTACTGTAACTGTTCAATTGATTTCTATTAGACGTAAGTTGTTTAAGCATTTGTCTGGCATATTGTTTACTATTTGCTTAAAACGAATAAGTTGGAGGTTGGTCGCTTTTTAGGTGTTTTAAGGACCGACCCAGTCAACTTGCAATTTCTATTTTGACCTACATCAGTGTCTGGTGTTATGCATTTTAGTTAATTGGCTGATAAGCTAATTGTTTTCACTTGCCTACTCGGGTGGCCAAAGCGAGTAGGTGTCAGAGGTTAACTTCTGACCAGCGAAAGCTGTGGGCCAAGTTCATGTTGCCTCATTAGAGGTGTTTTTTTTACGTTGGGTGTAGCATTATGCCACCTGAAGATCTTTTCAGATCTTAAAAACCTGTGGAGGCAATACCATCTGCCTTGCCACTTCAAAAGTGGCGGTTAAAGCTATTTATCTTTTGTGAATTTAGTAATTATAGTTTTTGGTCGTTAGACATTGTCGTATTCATTTGTTTAGCTTGTAAGCTTTGGTTAGGTTACTAGCTGAATTATAATGTAAGGGCTTGTGTTTGAGCCTTTGATGTAATTTTACTTTTAGGCTTGTGTGCCTTGAAGGTTTGATTTAAGTTTAAGGTTAATCCTTTAGTTTGGGATTATTTCGCACTGAGGTGCAGGTAAATGCTAACTAATTTGCCGTTTAATCCTTGCTTGATTGTTATTCATATTTGCGAACAGTGGTGATTATTTTTGCTTAAAGGGACCCACTTGGTTCCTTCATAATCATTTTTACTTTTGTTTATATTTTTCAATAAATTTTATCATTTATTTATCCTATTCAGTGCGCTGTTGCATGTTACTTTATTTCCACTGCGCTACTCCTAATTTAGCCAAATTTACATGTGACAATTCATGATGTACGATCATCGTTGACGACTCTAACGGTAGTCGCTCGGAGCAAAACAGCTCCATAGGTTGGTTGGTTTGTTTAGTATTAACGTCCTTTTCAACTGCTATGGTCATTTCAGGACGGCGTTATAGGGGCCGCAAATTTTGACTCGCAAGGGTTCTTTAACGTGCAGCCGGCAAACGACTACACGGGACCAACGGCTTTACTTCCCTTCCGAAGGAAATGTGTGGTCTCACGATTTCCCCCTGAAAAATCCTCGTCGTCCTCGGCCAGGATCGAACCCGCGTACTCGGGCATTAGAGGCGACCACGCAACCGCTGAGCTACCGAGGCCGATCAGCTCCATAGGAAATACAAAGAAATAGTGCTCAACGATCATCGTTGCACGATCATCGTTGAACGATCATCGTGATAGTCGCACCGAGGAACACGTATCTTTAATACCTCCTGTTTAATGTGTGCTTTCTTCACCACGTGCTCAAGCATTGCGTCATAAAAAAAAGTATTACGGTTTTTCTGAGGAAAATTAATTTTTCATTCATCGAAGTAATGCCAACAGTAATTGCAAAAAAGGCATCCAATTTAACAGTAATTCATTTAACAGTGGCCTCAGTGCGAGACTAAATTTTACTCCAGATGGTCTCCATCATGGCATGGTAGCGCAGTGATTGACAATTCCCAGAATTCGCTGGTAGGAATATATTATGACATGTAATTCATTATGATAATAAACAAGTCCTTGTAGAGAAGACCAAAAGAAGTTGCTTTAGCATTACGAAACATTCAGACGGTTGTCAAATAAACGGCATAAGACTTTAGATGACATCGATATGCGACATCGTAACTTTCACATGACTTAGAAGAATTTCGGAAAATGAGAATGACGTAGTAAATTTAAAATATTTTGGGTTGATCTAAGAGATTGGGGTTTCAGAATTGTTGGGATTGAATTAGAGTATTGCAGTGCCATTTTTAAATTATTTAGAAAGTTCAGGAATGATTTTGTCTGTTTTGTTGTTTTTTTTGCAGTCTCCACGGTTTCAAAAGTATCGAAATTGACCGATAACGATACGACATATGCCAGAATTTATGCAGGACAAATACAAATATTCATGCAGCGGGATTCGAATCCGCGACCTGATGCACTTGAGGTTGCTAAAAGGCCTGTGTATCGTTTTCTCGGCCACCAGGTTGATTTCTCAATGATTTAGGATGTTGAGGGCATCAGTAGATAAGGAATTGCAGTCAAGCATCATTTATGACTAAAATATATTACCTGAAAATGTTGATTTGATCTGTTCGCTGTTAATCGTAATTCTCCATTAATGAACTCTACCTTAGACAAAAGTCTTTATCTGGACACGAATGGAGGGACGAATGCAACGGAAGCTGCATTTTTGGTCATTGTCTATAGTGCAGCTACCTAATAAAGTTCTGTTGGCAGACAAACTAAATGTTTGAAAAGGAGGCCTTTTAGTCCACTGGAAATTTTCATTATAAACATTTTCACAAATACTTACTGTAGTTTCGACGGATGTTACAAGCAGATTGCCTTGGATAATTAAAAAGTACATGTACAGTAAATCTTTTTACTTATTTATACGAAGTAAAGGAAATATTGTAATCGCGAAAATTTTCGGTTTGCAAATTTCAACGGAAATAAATATTTTTGACCATCCCTGATTCCATTTTGACGTGTTTCGGCGTGACATCTGTACGTAGGGGAAGACCGCCTAATTTGGACCACTGCTTAAATTGAACCACCGTTATATCTGCTGAAATAATTCTCCTTTACGTCGCCAGGAATATGGAGGGCTTAGAATATGTTTAGTTTTACTCGTTAACGAAAACCGAAAGTTATTCGCCAGCAAACAAAGCACCACGAGTTGAAAACGAAAATTTCATCAATCTGATCTAATTTTTACACCTATTGGACGATTGATAGATTGGACCATAATTTATTGCGGTAAATTATCTTTAGTAATATAAAATCTGCCATTAAGAAATGCTGTTTTAAAATGAAAGTTAATCACTACCGATCCATACCTGCATACTGGTAAGCAAAACGTAGAAAGTGAAGGGTTTGCTTAATTCGGACTATGCATGTATGCCTATATTGAACTAGTGATCCAATTGAAGCAAATTAAAGGATCTGATGAGAATGAATTTTTCTTTTATATAGGAATGTCAAAAAAAGAGGAAAGTATGGATTGTGGCAGGAGGAGATGATGGAAAGGGCTCTCTCAGCATTCAGGAATGGAGATTTCGGGTTGAATGAAGCAGCAAGGATGTATGGAGTTCCAAAGGCCACTTTGAAGAGGCGGTTAGATGACAGAAACAAGAAAGACTTAGAACACAAGAAGGCGTTTGGAAGAAATCCAGATTTTGTTAAAATTTGTGATGCCAGCGTCATGAAGCCAATGATCCAGTGCATGAAGTGCCATGTTTGGGTACACCAAAAGTATCTGCCAAACAAAAAAATTTTTATTGTTGCTAGTGGAATTGACACATGAGAACATGACTAAAACTTTGATCTTAATATTTATTTCCAACCTGTTTAAGTATATACGCCTAATTTGGACTTTTGGTTACCCTTATATAAAAATTGATTAAATGTACACAGCAATTTGGTTCACTATAAATCTGGATGTCTTGCAAAAAATTAGGCAGTCAATATCTCAAATAGTTTTCCGGAAATCGCCATCAATGTAAAAGTGGTCCAATATAGGCGGTCTTCCCCTACGTGTGTATTAGCCGAAAACGATCTTCCCCTACGGTTCATAACTCAAAAACGATTAGCCGTAGAATGTTGAATTTTGTATATAGGACTGTTGTAACATCTAGTTGTGCATCTCCCTCTTTGATTGCAATCGACTGGGTCAAAAATGCGTATTTGTGTTGTCCACCATAGATTTTCTTACATGTCTATGGAGTTTTGTTTAGGTGGAGCAGTTTGTGACGTCAGAGTTTGATTGTTTCTTCTAAGAGGTAAAACAATGAAATAAGCAATTGTTGCACTACTTCGTACAAGAGAGTCCCGTGATACCCATAACATATTTTTTAATTTGGAAGATGCGCTGAGTTTTGCAAAAAAAAATTATAAGAGTTTTATCTCTTGTAGATTTTGAGACATAAATATTATCATTCTTAGAAGAACTATATTGTTATAGAATCACACTGAAGTGATTCAGATTGGATTGAGAAAAAGCCTAATCCTTGCTACCTGTCAAAAACGCTTAACAAAATTTAAATTTTGAACCCTATCAATAAATATACGTTATTTACATAACGGGTGACATTTCTGTATGAAGAAGTAAAGAACGAAATTAGTGATAATTTTATACATTGGATCTTTCAGAAAAATATTTCTAATTTCTTTTATTTTTCTTTTATATGAAATTTTCCATTAAGATAATAAGCAGACTGGAATGGAAAGAAGAATTAATTATACAACATTTTTCTTGGCACGTGATAAAGAGTGCAATATTTTTATCTGATATTTATGATCATAAATTGCTATTTGTGGAGTTTTATGTAATCTTCATCTTTAATTCCAGACAAGAAAAATTTCGCTCGAGAATGCTGCTGTTCTTCCTTGGCGGAACCCGTTTCAAGGATGCGACGACAAACAAGGAGAATCGTCTCGTCTCATCATCGGAATGCGATTTATCAAATTTTGAAAATTACTTTTATTTGTTTGGATAAATATTTAGGAAGAGTATGAATTTCCTGAGGAAAAAACGTCAGGAACAATTGAAATGGTAATGCTTCATTTAGACGTTTCACCTGCATCTATAATTGAACGTTTTAATTACCACCTTCTTTTTAATACATCACTTTTTATGTTCATCGAAGTAACGGCGCTTGAGGAATAATTCTTTGGATAGTTTTGGTAAAAGAGGAAAAAATATTTAATTTTACATTGGTATCTGTATACATTTAAAAAAATTCAGAACACCCATAAGTTTCGCGTTCGTCCTTGATGAAGTTGTGAAAGTAATTTTCCATGAAAACCAAGTCAATGCTTCCTTTTTCATTTTCGCAATACTCTCGGAATAAATTTAACAGTGTCGCGATACCCTAAAAATGCAGTGAATACCGCAATGACTTTTAGCCTAAATGGGCTAAAAATAGCGCTACTTTTCTTTCTGCTTAGCTGCAGAGATATTTTAAACATTCAGAATAAATAAATTCAAACTTTAAATAATTTTATAATAAATAAATAATTTTATAATCTAAAATGGAAATAAAAAAAAGTTTTTAAATGATACTCTGTTAAAATGCCATTGTATTTATGCACTACATATACGAGGGTTGGGGCATAACTCATGGCAACTATTTTTTTGTGAGAATTCGACCGTGGGTGGAAAATGCGAAATATATAAATGAAAGGACAAGGAATGGAGGAAATGTACAGACATTTTAGCAACACGGAAATATTTTGCTCTTCATGTTTATTAAGGTGGTTGATATAACATTACAACTTTCATGTTTCAGAATCATTACAGCACACATACCCGTTCCAAAGGGCCTCAAAGTAGTCCCCGGAACGTTCACAATACGCTGCCAACGATGTGACAGGCGCCCATTTCATCTGCTTCACCATTTCTCTCACCAGGTGGAAATCTGGTCATCTCCTGTTGCACAATACGAGTATTTGCAATGTCCATTCGTGTCCGAATGTGTCTACCACATAATGGTTCCTTATAAGGTTAAAATCACATGGAGAAAAGTCCGGAGAGTATAGTGGGTGCTCCAATTCTTACCAAAGCCAGCGGAGACCGGCTATATTGATATACGAGCGTTGTTCAACTCGGGTTACATCCATCCTGCACGGCGTTGACTAAGAACTGATTTAATATTGTTCTCAATGCAACAAAAGGAAATCACAGAGTCATCTGGTGTTGTGGAAATATACTATGAATGAACGGTTTCCTCGAGACATATGACATTTTGTGATACCATCCTTTAGCTATGAGAAAAAAAAAATAGTTGCCATGACTTATGCCCCAACCCTCGTATTTATGCTATATATCCCAGCCAGAAATTCCTTTAATTCGGGGCTGGGGCGGTGTGCTTTCATTTTCGGAAACAGTTTGCTATTCAACCCTTTTATGGCTTGCACCCCTAGGAAAGCTTTAGATAAAAAATTATCCTCCCTACAAGATTTGGTCAGCCAATATAAAAAGAAAAGATAAAGGCATATTTAATTAATATTGCATAAATTATAATTTTTATTAAAATATGAATAATAATATTTAATGATGTAATAAATATTGGAGATAATGCTCCAACATAATGTAAACATTTTAACATGAAAGCGAAATGAAAAATTCCGCGACCTGGATTCGAACCAGGAGTAGCTAGCTCGTCGCCGCTACCAACTAGGCCATTGCGACAGGTTGCGAACAGGGTACAATATTACAAATAACGATCTGAGAGCCGAGTGCTTGCCCTATCATTGGGCTTCCACTTTGACTATTTATAATCTTCAGTACTCTTGGAGATAGCTTTGTTGTACCGTGTCTGCGATGGCCCAGTTGTTAAAGGCGACGAGCTGTACAAGGTGTTCTCGAATAACGTGTACAAACTTGGGGGGGGGGGTGATAGAGGATAGAGGGATCAAATCTAAGCAACATTTCCCTCTTTCGTTTTTTTCTCTGGGGCATTGGTTTTGAGATAAAAAAAAATTTGAAATCCTATCTGCAGGGAACAGTTGTTTGGATAGCTACTCAAGAGAAGACCTCTGAGTTGCACAATTCCACCACTACACGACAGAAACGTTTGGGTGAGTTCATTTCTGAAAAGCTTGGACAGATATTCTACGACTATCACATAATAAACGCGCAGTTCAAGAAAACGTCTTAAATAAAAAACGGGAGTCAATTTGAACGCTTATTGTAAAACATT
Organism: Rhysida immarginata; assembly: GCA_023313115.1. NCBI lineage: Eukaryota > Metazoa > Arthropoda > Chilopoda > Scolopendromorpha > Scolopendridae > Rhysida > Rhysida immarginata. The sequence continues at coordinate 701,608 of JAHWFO010106844.1, forward strand.
TGCATGTTTCATAAAAAACAATTCATATTATTGTACCGTATGCAATGCGTTTGTGTTTTTTTTATTACATGACTGACCACGATTTTGACGTGTTCCAGAAGCACGGGTTGACTGGCATAGTATGTCTACGCGACGTCCAACATTTTTTATCTCAAAAACAATGCCACAGAGAAAAAAGTGAAAGAGGGAAATGTTGCTTAGCTTTGATCCCTCTATCACTCCCCCCCCCCAAGTTTGTACACGTTATTTGAGAATACCCTGTATAGATATGGTCTCTTGTTTAAATCCAAGTCCCGGAGTTTTTTCTTTCGCTATAATAGAAAGCTCGCAGGTCGGGAATTCCTCCTTTCTAAACCATCAACAAGCTGATGAAACTTCACGGTAAAGTGAAAACTGAATTGAAGCTAGCTATGCTTCAACTTTAGGAATTAAAATGAAAGATGAAAGGAAAATCCGTCTCAGCAGTTTCAGCAAGCCTTTCGTGTTTACGGGTCTTATATGAAATTCACTACATCATCTGCTATTGTATACCGTGACAGACAATAACCCCCTTCGATGATAAACACTTTTTGCCATAAAAGGATAAATAACTGCCCGCTGGTCTTATTTGAATAAAACCATTGCTTCAGTAGGTGCAAACACCACATTAATACTTTCCCACGATAATAGCTTGCTTTGGCATATGAGTGGAGACGTAAAATTCTGTATATTTAAACAACGACGCTAATATAACAGGCTAACTTTCATTTCAGTGATTCGCATATTCTCATTGTAAATTCAATATAAAACAGTACATGATTAAACACAGAATTATTCATAAGACCGTGAAACGTTTTAGAAATTCCCAAGATTTTATAACGTTTTTATTAAACCTGACTTTTCTGTCTGTTTGTTTGGGTCAAATCTTCTATTCAATTTTTCGTATACCTCCCGTTGTTTAAATGATAGCAATATAGTGTGACCAAGAAATGTATACACACTTTACTAGAGGTTAATCTATAACATTTTCCCTAAAAGAAAAATCGAAAGCTTACAACCGAAGATTATTGGATTCACAACACTGAAATCGGGGCCAACGAAAAAGGGCAGAAAAGTCACCTGACCATAGTAGTTCGAGTAGCAAACTTGTTTTTTCCACCTTGGATTTTAACAATTAGTGCACTGCCTGGCCAAAAAAAAGCCGCTTACTCTAGTACTTCATTGGACCCCCTTTAGCTTTTATTACAGCGCGTATTTTTCGAGGCATTGTTTCCACAAGGTTGTGCAGTCTTTCAGTCTCGATTTTCGTGCAATACTGTAGCATTTTCCCCCGAGATCTCGTGTGGATGACGGAAGAATTGCTCCACCTCGTAGACTCTTCTCCAGTACATCCCAAAGTTTTTCAGTAGGATTAAGATCTGGACTCTGTGGTGGCTAATCCGTGTGGAAAAATGATCTTTCATCCTCTTCGAACCACTCCTTCACAATTCGCGCTCTGTGAATCTTTGCATTGTCATCCTGGAATATGCCTCTGCCGCCAGGGAAGAAAAATCCATTGATGGGCTGAGTTGGTCACTCAAAAGATTTAAGTAATCACTTGACTTCATTTTGTTGCTGCATAAGGTTGCTGAGCCTAGACCACACCAGTTGAAGCAACCCCAGATCATAACTCTTCCACCATAGGCTTGAACATTAGGTACTTGGCATGAGGGATCCATAGCTTCACGTGATTCCTTCCTGACCCTAATTTGCCCATCGCTCTGGAACAGAGTAAATCTTGACTCATCGGACCACATGACCGTTTTCCGCTGCTCTACTTTCCAATCTTTATGCTCCCTTGCAAACTGCAGTCGTTTTTTCACGGTTAATCTCACTGACAAGTGGTTTCCTTCCCAGTGAGCACAAGGCTTGGATATTTGTTGGCTTTTTGTTGGAACTGTTGGCCACGTTGGGAGATGGTTGCCGGTTGGCGCGCAAGCGGTGGCCTTGCTTTGGGCCAACATGTCTCTCGCCAATTCAAAAAAAATGTTTCCGCTAAAATAGATAAAAATCCGCAATATTTATCAGTATGGTTTAAAATATTGGCATAATATTGACAAGCATGTAGAAAAAAATGTTCGCAAAGTGTTGGCTAAATGTAGAAAAAGTACTGGGTAACTGCAGTTCAAATGATGGCAAAATGTTGGCCCAATTGTTGCAGCCCAACGTTCTTGCCAACTTATGCCCAACATTTGTGCTAATTTGGTTATATTGCCACACAATGTTCAGTCCCATTCCTTTCAGCTCATGTCGCATTGTGCTACTGGAATGGATTTACTTTCATTTTTAAACATTGCCGTGAGTTCTGCTGTTGATATTTGCGATTACACTTCACCAGCAGTTTCAGAGATCTCCGGTCACGATCAGTCAAAATTTTCTTCTGGCCACATTTACTCCGCGAAGTTGAAGAATTGTCACTGTCTTTCCAGGTTTTTATAATGCGCTGGACAGTTCTTAATCCGATTCCACTAATTTCAGCAATATCCTTTGTTGATTTTTTGGCTTGATGCAGACCAACAATTGGCTCTTCTGAAACGCATTGACTTCACTTCCACGAGCGCGTGCAACACCTTCAGATATGGTTAGAAAGTGATAAGCTACAGAACGCATCTTTTTTATACCTAGTAGGCGGGTTGTATGCAAATATATGCATATCAGTACAGTAAACGAGCCAATCATTGGGGCTAAGTACTTGCAATTTAAAATCTAGACGACTATTTGTTTTGGCCAGGTGGTGTATTTTTTCGTTCGTTGAAAATAATGAAGGTTGGATTGTTGGCCGGACTAAAATGGTCAGGTGACTTTTCCGCGCTGGGGCCCTTTATTTCATTGGCCCGTACTGAAATAATATGATGTCACATCTGCCATGAATGAAATTGGTTTATTTTTGTTTTGCAGTGTCTCTTTTTCTTAGCTAGTGTATATGCTACTTTGGCCGGCCACTTCCCGAAGTGTCGGGAAATCCCTGGCAAATATTCGAAGTGCTGATGCAAGAGTGTCCGGTGGGCGGCACAGCTGTCAGTTCCGATGTGATGGCGGCTGCTGCTTTTCGGAGAAGGTCCTGCCTCTGTGACTTATTTTTATTATTCTGACAGCGGTTTCATTGTGAGTATTGCATTCCTCGGCCCGTAGTGTTTGTGTAGTATTCTATATGTATACTTTTCAGTTCAAAGGTTAGGACATACTGCAGCGCACGTATCGAAAGTCACGATAGTGGCTGTTCAGTAAAGCTGGCATAATTAATATATATTAACCAATGCTAAACAAATTTAAGTCCTTATACATGTACATTAACTACTACACCAGAAAGGGATTGCCGTGTAACTTGAGATTCGGAAATGCCGGTTATAGGAACCGTATCCATATCCGTAAGGTAAGCGTACATTTTTGGGCATTCCAAATTTTTGAATTACGGACGACAGCTTTAATCACTCCCACAAACAGAACATGGGGGGAAAAAAATTATCGCTAGCTGACGCTGCGTCGACTGAATAGTATCGATGGCGCATGTTCCAGACGCTGCCTGTGCCAAGTTTCCGTATCCGTACACATTTTTGCGGTTACAGTTGCGGGTTTCTATACCCGCTCGGGTCCATGTCAATTGTGTAAACTTTGTACGGTTACGTTACATTTACGGTTACGATTACTATAACCGGGTCTTGAAGATCTACGATCGTGCCATGTCACGTTAAAATCGGCCTGGTGGATCTGGATGGAGATCCAGACATCGCATTTTCAAGTTCAGGACGATGTATAGAAGACAGAAGATAGATGACGCTTTCTTTAGATCTGCCTACAAAACAACTATACGGCCTAAAATTAGCAGTTTCCTTCTTCTGAATACTACTGAAGTCTAGACGTGCCTTTTGGGATTTATTTTTATAAAGGCAAAAGGGGTCGAATTTCAAAAACCATGTGCGAAGGACGCCTTTCTTAGAGAAAAAGAATGTGCGAAGCACAACCTTTTTTTCCATATCAGAAAACTGGTGTAACCAGAAAAAAATTTTGCGCGTTACAACTCTGCGTCCACACTGCAAAACTAAGCTTTACTACCCTTTTTGGGCTTCACCACTTTTTTGACATCCTGTAACTATATCAACATGTGTTGTGGAGTGTGATGACAGTGATATTGCTGGAAGGAGTTAATAAAGGATTATTTGCTACGATATGTTTTCCGTTAAAGGAACGTGCTAAATAGGCAACCGATCACATTTAACTGGGGCTATTTCATGTAACGGCTTTTCAATTTCATTAATTCGTATTGTTTTTCTATACGTTTTCCCATGGCTTCTTCTGAGGAGACAAGTATGCTGGGCGAAGTTGGCGTACATGTGAATGCGGAACCAACATTTGATATGAAAACTAGATTCTTAGATACTTTGGATACGTTGCTGCAAGGAAAAGCAAATAACAGCGGGATCCTCAGCGAGACAGGTACTGTGCTTTTATAGAGGATGTTAAACAGGCTAAAGCAAAGCAGAAAAAAGACAGTGTTGACTATCGTCGACTAAGAAAATATGATGTTATTGAAGTTGACGGCAAAGAAAAACTTATTGTGCCAGTAACAGAAGACAAAGGCGTTATTTTGTACTATGTGCACATAGAAGAATTATTCGAGTTGCTAAATGATACTCATGAAAATTGGACATGGACGTCGCACACGGATGGAAAATGAGCTATAAACTAAAGACAAAAATGTCATCAAGGAAATCATTACATTGTATCTCCGCTTATGCAAGCCATGTCAGACCAAATTATCTAATCCTAGGAAAGGTCTAGTTTCTAAACTTTTGATATTTAAAGAATTTAACTCAATATGCCAGGTAGATCTTATCCGATATGCAAAGTAACCCAGACGGCAAATACAAGTTTATTCTCAATTACCAGGATCATTTCACGAAGTTTCATACTTTTGCGAGCTTTGAAAAGCAAAAGAGCAGGAGAAGTTGCTTACCAGCTACTGGGTGTGTTCACCACCATAGGTGCTCCAAGCGTGCTTCATTCAGATAATGGAAGAGAATTTGCGAATCAAATTATAAATGAACTTACGAACATGTAGAAAACCGAGGCATAGCCAAAGCCAAGGTCTAGCCAAAGGTCATAGCCAAAAGCCATAGCCAAAGCAAAGGTCATAGCCAAAGCCAAGTCGAACGTGCCAACCAAGATGTTCAGAATATGATGATGACATGGATGCAAACAAATGAATCAATACATGGAGCTGACAATCTCAGATTCATTCAATTCATGAAAAACCGTTCTTTTCATCAAGGAATTCAGCAGTCGCCATATGAGGCCATGTTTGGCTGCAAAGCAAATTGGGGCTGAGCACCTCAAATCTGCCCAGAGAGGTTGTCGATAACTTAATTACAGACGAAGGTCCTGAGAACGTCGAACAAGAAATGGAGGATGCTATAAATGCAGCGACTTCCTCCGCAAACGAACCTGCTGCCGTGACGGAGCCATCGGAAAGTCCAGACCAGTTGCCTGACAATAACAATGCCAACAAACTCTGTGTAGTGTGTGAAAAAGAGTGCAGTTCAGCCCATTCTTGTGGATCCTGCGGCAACAATGTCCACACAATTTGTGGAATAAGTAATGAAGCAGACGAAGGGTACGGAGGGATAATTATTTGCAGACAATGTAATAATAAACAAGAAATTAGGAACAAGAGGCCAGCAGCTCATGCTAGTTTGCAAACTCAAGGTGCCAAGATGCTAAAAAGTTCAGATGCAAAATTTCCACCGGCGAATGTTGGAGATAATGTACGCATCCGAATACCGGATGTTGACAAAGGTCGCGCTGATCCACGAAGCATCCTTGCAGTTGTCATGAACGTCAAGGGCGCTTTCTACAAGCTAGGAGCACAACATGATGTTCTCAAACAATTGTATTCCAGAAGTAAGTTTTCCATTCTGCACGAGAAACTGCTCACATTGGCATTCGTGGGCACAGAAGAAAGATCACTACGAACCGTCGCGTCTTCACAATCACTGACCGGCCGCCAAGTCTACACTCGATGCAATTGCACTACCAAGTACTCAACAAATCGCTGCAAATGTAAAAATCTGCTGTGTGATTCGAAATGTCATAAAAGTTCATCTTGTTGTAACAAGTGATAGAGATTGTTAATTTACTATAATAAACTAATTTGACTGATTTTGGTAATGTAGTATAATCATTATAATATGATTACCATTACGAAAAATCTGCAAACACCCGAAATCTGCTCATGAGCTTTTCTTCCGAGTTTGGCCGATCGCCCCAAGCCATTTCGCAAACTGGCTGGCCAAAAATTCGAAATCAAGAAAAGATCGGACATTGGCCAATCAATGTGAGGCGAAACTGGCCATTTCCCGATTTGACTGGCCAGTTCCCACTTTGGCCGATTTCAGGCTTTGGACGTAACATATACACTCATCATTAAAAAGAAACAAAAAAAAACGTTGCACTCATAAAAAACTATGGGATGCTATGTTAAGACTCCATCCCTGGTACAGTATCTGCAAGAGGTAGAAGCCAAAGGTAACTCTGCATGGGATGAGCTGAGCCAAGACTACGTTACGAATTTGTACGACTTCATGCCACGACGTGAGTACTAACTTCCTTTCAAATATCTTTTCAATCTGACGATTTCTTCTGGTGCAACTTTTTATTTTGGACAATAAGTGTACATTCAATGAGCGCCCTCTACGTTTTTCAAAAATAGTAATTAAAGTGTATAATTAAAGTAATTAATTAATTATTATACTTTAAGTGAATTGTTTATTTAAAACATAAAACACTGCTTTGAAAAAGTCTTTTCCTTACTCTATTTTATTTTCAGGCTCAGTACCACAATGAAATGCGAGGGTACCTTAATGAAAATTTGCCACCATGTTGGAAGATAATGTGTTAATGCGGTGGATTCTTCACGAATCCCACAAGAAAAAGTCACATGGACAGTGGTGGGCATATAGCTTTTTTTTTATTTAATCTTCCACACTCCCCAGTCCATCTGCTCTATATGCGTCACTGACTGTGTGATATTTTTGTAATAAAGTTTATGACATTCTATTGCATTTTCTGTTTATTCTATTCTTTCTGACATGTACCAATTTTACTCATTCTAGTTATCCATATCCTGTTTTGAACTATAGAATCCAGCAGGAAATAGCGGTTCCTTTTGTCATTTGATTAATTCACAAATCAATATCATATGTTCAGACTCTTATTCAGCGGACAAAGAACGAAATAGTGATCTCATAATTACATGAAAGCTATTCCATAGAAATTATGCAGATGAGAAGTAAAACGTCGACCGATGTTATCGCCGTCATGCAACGACGACGCTCGGAAATGGAATCCCTTCTAATCACTTTCATCTTCTTGTTCTTATCAACCAACCATATCAATGGTATACAGTTGATTATATGCTACAAAAAACACTCTGCTTAATATAAATTAAACGAACTATTTACTTTAAGCCCACATTAACTGTCCGTTTAAATAATGATTCGGTTAATAAAAGATTTTTTAATTTTTAATTTATAAAAAATGCTTACATGTAAATAAATAAATAAATAAATAAATAAATATACGTGCATTTTCTGCATAACTAGTTCTTTTAAATGTTTTAAATACAAATTCAAAATATCCGATTTATTTATTTCTAATTGGAAATACCCAAAAATAGATCAGTAATTATAATCAAAATTTTGTGTGTTTAAAAGCAAAAGGTGGATTTAGTGAGTGGGATTGTAATTCAATATCTCTAATACGTTTCTGTAATAGACAGTTTGGAGTAACGAGGAAATTTTAACAGAGAAAAAATACAACTTTCACTTGACTCAAACTCTCTTTCTACCTAACATAAAAATGAATCATTAGAACGAAAAACCGAGTCGACCTGGTAAAAATAGACGGAGTTTTTAACCAACTTTGTAACAATGAAAGCAGAAACAGAAAAATTAAAGTTTTAGCCGCCTCCATTAAAGTGACTGATCCTAGCACGCAACACGATATTGCATCATAATCAAAATGGCGAGTCCCGAGCGGAAAGTAGTTTGTGTGCTACGGTTATAGGAATTAAAATCTCCGATTAAAATTCTACAACGTTTTGTTTTGGAATATGGGGAAGACTCACTTGATAAGAGAACATTAAATCGCTGGCTCAAACAATTTCAGCAACAGGAAGGGTATGGGAAGGCCATCGATGTCGAATGAAGGTGATGCAAAAATTACAGAAGCGTTTATCCGTACCCAGCCAATAAAATTCATATTCATAAACTGGAAAAGACGACAAGCCACAACGTTTTGCGGCAGCAATGCTTGACAGAGTCAACAATAACAATGCTTTCCTTGCCAAGATTGCTTTTAGTGATGAGGCAACATTTTGAGTGTCTGTAAAATTTAATAGACACATTGGCAGAATATTGGGATCGGAAAATCCACGTTTTGGACGCGAACACAAGCGGCACAGCGAGAAAGTGAATGTGTGGTGCGCACTATCGCGAGCGGAAGTGATAGGACTCGTCTTTTTCGCTGAAAAAACAGTGAACAACACAATTTACCTACACATGCTGGAAAATTGCGCATTACTAATCATGGAGGAACATCAGCCAAGCGCAGGGCCGTTTTTAAGGTGTCCGGGGCCCCTGGGCTCACTCCTACAACTGAGGAAACAGGGCCCCTCGGACTCGGGTGCGCCCATGCGGAAAGAAGGCACTGCCCAAGCGTGCTTTTCCAACTTCTCGTTCGGAAGACTCTCGATCACAATTTCCCAAACAGATGGGCATGATGTGATGGCCCGATCTCTTAGCCACCACGTTCATCCAACATTATCCACCCTCGATTTTTTTTCTTATGGGTGTATGTTAAGAATAAGTGTATAGCAAGAAAGTAAACGAGTTGCGTGAACTGCGACGGCGATCCATCACTCCGGAGATGCTCAATAACATTTGGAGAGAGATTCGGCTAACAAAAGCTCATATCGAGATGGATTAATTCGTGGTTACATGGCTATGAGTGGTAAAAAAAAAACTTGAGAATATCTGTTTTCATTATTGTAAATCGCATTGAGATAGATTTCTACTTATAACGTAATGAACGTTTCTTATGATACCAATAATTTATGTCTACCCTGTACGTTGTATATTAAACGAAATGAGAAAGGAAATAATCATACACTGGGAAAATAAATTGGAACAGCGGAATGGCACATTTGCATAGGCTTCCCACATTGTCATGAAAAGAAACAAAAGCGAAAAAAAAAAACTTGTGGCTATGTCTGGGGGGAAGGGGGGACTTGGGACGGCGGGTTCATAACTTTAGAACTAAAAATGGCATTCAGAGCCAAACAATGCATTAATAAAAATTATTCATTTCTGTGAGAGGAGTCCGTACATGTTGAATTTATTGAATTTTGTTCCCTGGTATGTATCTACAAACATTTCTTTAGTTTTCAGAAAAAAATTAATATCTATTAAAAGGCTTAATCAATTTTTCTTAAAAGTTACGTAAAGGCACAGTTTAAGGGACCTTCGAAGTATGATTTGATTTTTTAAATTCAAAAAAAAAAAGGTGACTTAGTTTCTAATCTGCAGTCCGGAGCACTGAATCATGACAATTAGATTAACACAAGCAAATAAATATATATACAGTACATACACCTTTTATTTATTTATCAATGGACAAGTCTACAGAAGCATGTACATTGGCTTATAATAACTGAACTATGAAATATAAGCACGTGTATCGAGTCTCTCGATATGTCGAGTAATCACAGCGTTTATGCTTAAGATGCGTCTCCGTACTCGCGTCTGTACAAACCATCGAATGTGGGACCACAAACACGGCACGTGCAAGTTTTTCGAAGTATCTAAAATCAAAAAACGAGTATATTTTGTATGACGAAAAACTAAAATTATTATTGATTAAAATCCGTAAGGATTATTGCATCACCCATAACGCTTTTTTTTGTGGGAACATTATTCTTAACTATAGAGAAGAAAGAAGGAATCTGTAGAAATAAATTACGCACTTCAAACCACATAGAAATGCAACAAGCGCATAAATTAGTATATTTCGCAATGTCTCAAAGTAATAAATTATGAATTAAATTGTGAGTAATAAAATATATTTATTGTAATGGAAAAGACTTTATTCCAATAAACTAGGATCATTAGTCTTCACTGAAAATACTGAAAGCAAAACATTAGGCCATAAAAGGAATTGGCTAGGTAAAACAGCGAAGTATATGGCACTGTTTGTTACCACACTTTCAATATATTTCATAATATTTCTATAGCAAAATTTTAAATAAAAATTGTTGCTCAGACAACAATGGTCAGGTGACTTTTCTGTTCCGGCGTGTGAGATAATTATTGGGAAGAAAGTTTTCCGAACCTTTTTATTAGACGGAAACGTTTGGCGCTAATGAAGTACCAGATTGCTGTTCCACATATTTGGTATTTAGAGATATTTCTAATAAAAAACAGTGAAAATTGATGATAATACGATTCCGCTGTTTTGATATCGTTGCTGTCTGATACGGTAGATTGACAGACGTTTTATAACTTTTTCTTTGGCGTGACAAAGATTTTTTTCAATTGCTCTCACTCTTTTCAACAATAACTAACACCAAAGACTTTGCAGCGATATTTTGAAACTTTTCTACATGTTACAACCTTTAGAAACAATTTGTTAAATATTATCAATGTACGCTTTCTGCATTAACCACATAATTTATGTAAATTTTTCAGATTTTTAAGATTTCAGATATGGATATTTATTTTTAGTACATAACTTGATATCTGTGGTTTATTTGATCAAGAACATGAAAGTGTTGTTTGTGGTACACTCCGATATGTGTATTTTCATGCCAACTTTGAATCAATTGATTTGCCTGATTGTGGACTGTTTGCACAATTTTTGCCTTCTCTTACCTCTCTCATCAACGAGTGCTCTCCGTAGTTTTGCTATATATCGTTAATTTTTATGTCATCAAGTTTTGGAATGATTTCAGTTTTTAATGCAATATTTGAAATATAACTATTTTCCTACCATTCTGCATGAGAATCCTCTCGATGGCATCGAGTCGGCGAGTTACCCTATCGTTAGCGGTATCCACGAAAGATGTCAGCTCCTCCATGTCCAGGTGAGGGATTCTCATCTTGTTGATGGGCGCATGGCGCAAAGGGGTGCTCGGACGCAGTTGCTGACCCCGCGCTCCGTTCGTCACCACGACGATCGTCCACAGGAGAACGGCCACCAGAACGTCCAAGCGCATCGTCCACACGTACCTAAGTGAAGGAAGAAACAAATGAATTAAAATGAGCCTGAAAGGAGGAACCCCCACGATTTTCTCAAGCATAAAAATTACTATTTAAACGCAAGTGTCACTAATTTTTTTCCATTTTAAGATAATTAAGGTGTAGCATATGATGTACGCCTCTTGCAAATACAGATGTTGGGTTATGTTGCTTGCTGTGAACGACTAAATGATCTTGATGAAAGTTAAACATAAAATGGAAAGCAAAATCACCAAGAAGGTTACACAACAATTCCCATGGAACAATTGAGGACAATACGGAAGGACTGATAAATAACTTTTACTTTTGTAATTAACCTATGTTTATTTCTCTGTCTTCTCGTAAAACGTAACCAAATAAGGAAGTTGTTTTTTGAAAAGTGCTATATAGTAAATGCAAATTTTTGTTTCACGATTAAATTACGATAACTGCACTTGCCTTTACTCTCCAGGCTGAATTACTTTTTTATGAAGTGGAACAACATCGCCACGCAAGTGGCCTAGAAATGACTACTGTGCAGTAATGTATCAATTATGAGGGATTATTTTTCACGGTTAAGTTAAAAGAACCTTCATTTGTGGAATTAAAATAAATACGTAATCATGAGCTTTATCTTTCAATACACTTATAAAAATTACATTTTTATTTAAAAAAAAAGACTAATTAATAAACAATTTAATTTCACATGTTCTGAAATTGCCAATTATTTTAATTATTTTTATTTTTAAAATTTTGATTATTATCTAGAGAAACTAAGAACATAAAATAGCCATCCTTGAAATGTCTTAAAATTTATATCGTTATTTAATTGTTTATTATTTTTAGCATAAGAAGTAATATGACCAGAAAAATGAATTTAAAATAAAAAAGAGTTTCACTCAAAATAAAAAAAAAATTACCAATTAGAATATTTCCCTATTTATATGCTGAGCTTATAAATAAATATTATGTGCTGTATATAGATTGCATTTATAATTTTATTACGATTATTTTTGAAAAGCAGATAAAAGTACAACAGCACATGGTAATTAAAATAATTTTATATTAGTACTTCTCAAGACTTACACTTCGATCTTCATTCAATTAAATCATGATGTAGTGAAAATAAAATATCAATTAATGATAAATGTCATTGTTTTGCATATTTGCTTAAAAAATCAGTCCATACATTCTCTTTATACTTTGACTAAACCGTCTTTTACAATGAAAATCAAATGCTGCAGATCTCGGAGTCATCTTCAATTCATAACATTTGACTTTACAAAAAATTTGCGTAAGATTTTAAGTAATACTTTAATATACAGGGTGAGGCATTTATCTTGAGACAACTGAATATCTCGGAAAATAAGCATTGTACGAAAAAATGTCCAAAATCAAAAGTGAATTATTTCGCGGGGGAAATTCATTAGTTAAAAAATACCCCCCCCCCTTGTGAGGGGGGCTTGGGGGAGGGGTAACATTGAAATCTTAAATAGGAACCCCTATTTTTAATGGTATATTCAGATTGTACACAATATTCTTGGTGTTTTTTCAATTGATCCAACCGTTTAGGAGACAGAAGCCCTGAAAATTTGAAACTTTTAAAGTTTTGAACCCAATTTTATCGATGAAGACAAAGAGGTAGAGAGTGGGTCTTACAGACATTCCTATTCTACTTTTTAATGGTCTTTAAGAATCCGAAGTCAGAATTTCAAAAATCCAATATTTTTCGATACCACGCATAGACTCGGTCTCCATAGAACTACTGCCCCCAAAAGTTTACTTGTGCACTAAAAAATTTTAAATTTTTGAAATTCTGACTTCGGATTCGTAACCCTTAAAGGTAAAATGTATCTTTAAAGCTGATAAAATTCTTGATTAAATTCATAGGTTAAGCTGAACTAACAGCCATGTATCTTTAAAGAAGCATCTAATGTATTTATTAAACAAGTGAAGCACTCAGTCGATAGTAAAGTAAAGGAAAAAACAATTTTTTTCTTCAACCCCATCCTTCAAAATGCCAGATGATGTTGGTGCTTCCTCAAATGGCCATGTAAAATTAATCTACTTTTTATATGCTTTTAACTTTTAAGAACTGTAGAACTAAGATAAATAACAGTAGAGATAATATAAACATTTAAAAGCATTATTTGAACTTTCTTGCATTTTCATTTAAGTTCAGAAGGAGATACATTGCGAAAAGGACTTACTATTTTGCGTAAAATTTCATTAACTCCCTATTTGGCATTGCTATATTTATATAAACAAAATTTGATTCAAAAAATATTTTTTGTTGCCATAATGATGAGTGCTCCTTTAAAGGTTACAGACCACCAAAAATAGAATAGTAATGTCTGCAGATCCATTCTCTATCTCTTCGTCTTCATCGATAAAATTGGGTTCAAAACTTTAAAAGTTCCACACTTTCAGGGCCTCTATCTCCTAAACGGTTGGATCAATTGAAATCACACCAAGAATAAAACATTTCTCGAATATTGTGTACAATCTGAATATACCATTAAAAATAGGGGTTCCTATTTAAGATTTCAAAATTACCCCTTCCCCCAACCCCCCTCACAAGGGGGGGGGGGGTAATTTTTTTACTAATGAATTTCCCCCGCTAAATAATTCACTTTTGATTTTGGACATTTTTTCGTACAATGCTTAGTTTCCGAGATATTCAGTTGTCTCAAGATAAATGCCTCGCCCTGTATAGCAGGGCTGCCCAATTTCCAAAACAGCAGCTTAATGCAATATTGCTTCTTTCCTTACACTCCCTCTCCTCTCAGAGAGAAAGGAATGCCATGGAATACATGTACTAGGGATTACTTTTTTATGTCTACGAACTACTTTTTCACTGGATGTTGCTCCTGGGATCTACCGACATCCAGGGAATAAAAGTTGCGATCTACCAACAACCAATTATAAAACGTATAACCTCACTTTTCTTCAGTAAAGAAAGCGAAGAAACATAACCACTTCCCACAATATTATTTATTCAGGGAATGCTCACAGTCATAAGGTAATTAATTTTTCTTCTCTCTCACTTTTCTTGTTTCAACAAGATCACAGACTACTTGTGCTACGTATTGTAAATGATCGAATGAAGCTCGCGATCAACTAAACAGCTTGTCGGGCAGGGCAGATAGCGTAATGCGGCTTTTTTCAAATAGACGATGTGCAAATTCACTTTTCTTAAATCGTAATAAATGGATGAAAAATTAAATTATATTTTTTTTTCATTTCTGGTCGCGGAATTTTCCCTTCCCTTTTGTATTTTGCTATTAATTTTTTTTTAATTTTATCTTTATGATAAAGAACTCTTAAGTAATTTTTCATATACACTATTGTACATGTAGGTATATAGGGTGTTTCATAATTGGTGTCCCGTCTTTAGGTCCAAATAACGACTCAAGGGGAACAGATTGGGG
>JAHWFO010106844.1:726582-752434 GCA_023313115.1 Rhysida immarginata
GGGGGGGGGGGGAGAAACTTAAAAAACCCAACAACCTTGCCATCATATTAAAGCTGAACAACGAGGAAGAAGAAGAGCAACAAGCATAAAAACTGACGACTACAACAACAAGGAAGACAAATAGGCGTAGTTTATAATGAATACCATCTGTTTTGATATGATCATTAGTATACTTTTTTTTTAAAATTTCTTCCGATAGATGAAGAGTGGATTAAATTTTAAATCAAAGGAAAAAATTATCAGAGCATGGTCATTCATCAGGAAAAAAATAAGAACAACCAATAAGGTTTAACAAAGAAATAATATCGTTTAATTAAAACCAGGTAGAGTTTTCAAAAATTGCAGCAGCTATTGTGGCTTCCTTTCTGTGATAGCATCAGAAGAATGTAAATCAGATTAGAGATGAAGGAAAAAAGTAGATTAATGGGGTTTAAACCTTAATTATTTCCTGCAATTTCTCCCGTTGTCTCAACGCTGGTTTATTCATTTTCCATAATCCAATAGAGCTCTTGACAATCTGCCTGTCACCTATTGAAACTTGGCTATACATCAACGAACCCTTATCATTTATAAAATTTTTTAAAAATTAAAGGTATAAAAATATAACATGATAAGGCAGTTCAGTATTTGGGGGCATTTGTTTTTAAATTAATGAAACCTGAGCTCGACGATGCACAGAAGCTTAGTATAATTAGTAACATTAGTATAATTAAATCAGCATAAAATATCCACTTAAAAACTTCAATGAGTGTCGTATAATAATTTTCTTAAGTCTTGTTATTGTTCTCTTTTTCGTTCGGGTTGAATCAAATACTCTGTTAGCTCCAATTTCTTTTTTTGTTATCAGTATTCCTAAAGCTAACGTTTGAAAACGAAATTCAAAAGAAGGAATGAAGATGCAAAGCTTGAAACTGTTTCAAATGGAGGCACAAAACTCCTCTTCATTTGGCCTGATTTCATTTAGGCACACCAAGAATAATACGAATTCCCACACTTGAGTCTAATAAGGCAAGTGTTCATAAACCTCGCGCTTCTCCTTCACACACTGATCAGGTTTTATGATGACATAGATTATAAAGAAAGAAGGAAGAGAAAAATTTAAAAAGAGAATTAGCAATAATAATAAGAATCTTAATCCAGTCCTCTCCCTTTGGTTGACCTTTAGCGAAGGAAGTGAAATATTAATAATCAAGTCGCTGGTTTGGTTAGAAAATGATGGAACACAATAGTGTTTGTTTGAAAAGCAAGGAGCTTAAATTTTTAAATTAAGAAAACTTATATTAAAATGTCAAATATTTCTTCTCTTCTTCTTTTTTTTTTTTTTCCTTTTCTTCGTGCTTGAGTGCGTGATTGAAGGGGTTTTGTCTCCTCTTCTCCCACCCGGTCGAGCGGAACCCTGGGAAAGAGGCCCCAACCCTCAACTACTCCACTCGTCTTCTTCCTCGGTCGCAGTTTTATTTTTTCCGAGATAGAAGACATGAAGAGAAATTTCTTTAAGGTAATGTAATAGGTCGCCAAACTGTCTACTTAACTTGAAAATAAATATGTACAAGCTCGATTGCGCAAGGTTGTAATGGCTTTAATTTGAAAAGGCGATTGCCTGATTCCATCAGATTATATCGCATTAACTTTTTTCTAACTTTATTTTGCGTGGAAAATCATTGAGCGGAAAAATTCTATGATCAATATCTTTAAATGATAACTCGAACTTTAAGATTCTTCTACGGTTTAACAGACATGTTAAAGGGAACTGAGCATGCCCATTCGAGGTGAGACTTTATACTGACGCAACCATCACTATTCCTTACAGCAAAAGCTTATACATTATTTTCTTTGGTGGTAAATAATGAAATACTCTGCCTCAGTTGATTTACAAAAAACTCTAAAACCCTTAAACCTATTTAAAGAAATGCATTTTTGATTTTAGATAATAGCCCAGCTTGATTCGTTCTAATCTAATATTAATAATTTAAAATTTTGAATGACATGTTTTTGAACACAGGTGATTTAAAATTAAAATATTCATTAAATTTGTTAAATTTTGGCCAAGCACTCTCCGTCCAGATCAATTTTCATCAACTCAAAAATGTTAACGAAGGGATTTAAGGGTTAAATATTAATCGAATGGAATCTGTTGTTAATATTCGGCCAAACACGGTCGATTAAATTTTTATAATAGTTGTCGAAATTCAAAAAAATGATAAAACTACAATTATTCTAAAAAAAAAACAGAATAAAGTAATAAAAACTGAATTATTTATCTTCTTTTTATTATAGTATAACATAAAATGCGGCATGATAAAATGATGACTAAGAATGTTTGTTGATTTTTTTAACGCAGAAATTGAAGACTAGTTTGTCTTCGTTCATATTTGAAGGTGAGGGAGATTAAGGTGCTGAAGAAGAAAAATATTAATAAAAACTCGAAAGGTGTGTATTAAAAATAGATTTAGTCAAATGAAACTGTAGTTTTTTTGCTCACTTCGAAGAGAAGTTGTTAGCAAAATGGCCAGTCGAGTTGAATGGATACAAGGACCGAAGAAGAAGAGACGAAGGAAGGCTGTCCAGTTTTCAAAATGGCTTTTTAAAAACAACATTAACAAGAAATTATATTCAAAATAAAGAAGAAAATGAAATGCTCTCTGCCGTTAACCAGTAATTTGTTAAGATTTGGGCTAATTAAAATATGTTGAAGAGAAATATTTGATTTTGTTACACTCCTTTCGTATAGTGAATCAGAATACAGCAATGCTTACGAATTTTTATAAACAAGTTTCAGATTTCGGATATTCACAGAGATAAATAAAGGTGTAAAAAGCACATCTATATGTACTCTCGTCTGTGAAATGGGAACCATTCAAAACATAAAGAATATTATATGTCTACTAAGACAGAATGCATAACTATAGAAGTTAACTATAGGATAGCCTTAATTGCAACTTTTCCCATATAAATAATACAAAAAATATCAATATACCAGTCAATAACGGTCTGGAATAATTTTTCTTAAAATAATTCGTATTTTCTCAAAATTTATTTGCATTAAAAAAAAAGTTTACTTGCATTTTAAAGAATTCGTGCAATTTTGTTGCATAATAAAGAGTAAATTCAAAGTTGTATTTAAGAGAATTTTTTTGTTTCAAAGTTTGTTTTGAATTGATAAGGAATAATTGAAGATTATCCCTCCTGAAGGCATTGTATGTATATTGTATGTATATCCTATTTTATTGAAACAAAATCAAATGTCCAGGAGAAGTGTAAAACTAGTGTGAAAACACTATCAAGAGTAAAAAAATAAATAAAAAATCACGAAGACAGGGATTGGATTAAGTAAACAGAGGAC
Organism: Rhysida immarginata; assembly: GCA_023313115.1. Classification (NCBI taxonomy): domain Eukaryota; kingdom Metazoa; phylum Arthropoda; class Chilopoda; order Scolopendromorpha; family Scolopendridae; genus Rhysida; species Rhysida immarginata. The sequence continues at coordinate 729,926 of JAHWFO010106844.1, forward strand.
TGTATCAATTTCATCCGATATCTCCCAAGTTTTGATTTTCTGCATGAGTTATTGTTTTGTTTGTTCTAAGTCTTTTAATTTTGCGTTGGACGCAAATGACCACGCAGTTAATGCGCCCGCAAAATCTAAGCCATCTAATCATCCGTTATCAATCTCATATGGGGATATGTTAAAGATAGACTCAGGTGCGAAGCATCTCAAGGAAATAATCATTGACGCTGTTGTCACCTTGATGAAGCGATATGATCAAGCATGGACGGAAAATACATATCGTCATTATATCCGACTTGCAATATATCTTGGTTTACGTGGTACACGTGTTAGCTTACTATATTATATTAGAAAAAAGACAATTAATGTTTCCGTATTAAGCAACAAACCAAAGAGCGCTATCGCTTTATCTATACTTTAAAAAAGTTTAAAATTGTAAAGAAACTTTGCAGAATACCATTATTTTGTTAAACAGTCAACTTAGATTCAAGTATTACATGATTTTTGTAATAAAAAATGTTGGTCGCCTTGAATCAAGGTTTTATAATAATATTTTGTAAATTTTTAGGTTATGCTTTTTAATTTTAAGCTGGTTTTTGAAATCTGTACTTAAATAATTTTTTTAAATGGTAACCGGATTGGTATTATGCTCGCTATATTTATAAACTTTAAATAAGGATTCTAAGTTCGCTGGGCAATTTCAAGAGCTGAGCGTTTAGTGCCGCTTTTAATTTATGAAACGGATGTCTCGTTTTCTTTTCGTAATGGCTTCACCTGTCCTTCCTGACCCCACCCCCCCTCCCTACTCACTCTCTCTTCTTCCGTCTCAGTCTCCAAAAGCGACGTTCTGCACCAATGCCATGAGAGGGTGGCGAATGGAAACCTGTTGTCTTAGTCATGCTCAAAAGAATTTTTTTTTTCTGTATTCCATGATTCCTTTCACCGAAACACGAACCAAAAAATTATAGCTCTATATAAAGAATCGCGAAGAACGAGCGATGCTACCTCGAATTCAAGAAGAAAAAAATGCCGATAACAGGAGAGGGGAGCGGAAAGGTTAAATAATTCAAGAAATAATGACGGAATAGAGAAATTTTTTTGGTTCCTCGAGGAATGGGTCAAGGAGAGCACCCGTGCAATCCGCTCGTGTTCCGTAGGGATCGTCCTTTGGTTACCAATGCCGACAACCGAATGGGTTCATCCTTTTGGAAGCAGTGATGAAGGGCACCGAAGAATGGGAATCGGCGGTTGTAGAGGGGAAAAAATTTTTAACCAAGGACGGAAATAAAAAAAAAATTAATATTTTATGACTGCCTCCCCGAACCCATCTTTTCACACGAGGGATATGCAAGGAAGCCTATATACGACCATGCAAAAATGGATCATCGAATATTCCTCCTACAAATACATCATGGCATCAGAAGGTTGATTTATAGCTGAAAAAGGACGATATTAAATTAAACCCGTTTTATTGTGGTTTTTTTTTTTTTGTTTTTTTTAGTTCATCTGCATTGTACCTATGTTCTCATTAAATCATTAATGAGATGAAAAAACAAGACAACTCAGCGATATCAAAAATACACAAGATAGGTGTGAACTTCATGTATGCAAATTGATTTTCTTTTCGTCTTGTTGGCCGAAAGCGCTGATGCGCAGGTCCTATCGCTCTCGCGGGTTCGAATCCCGTTTGGGTCATGGATGTTTAGTTTGTCCTTTATTATAAAAAGCCCGTGTTGGGCTTCGGCCTGTTGGGGGACAACCCGCGAGTTGTTTAGATTAATACCGTATATACTCGACTTATATACTCGCTTATAGGTCGACCCCAATTTTTGGGCCTAAAATTGGAAAAATCGATTGACCCGCATCTAAGTCTAGGTCCAAAATTTTTGCATCTCCCCACCAGTAATTAATGAAATATATATTTTAAAATAAAGGATTTTTAGCAACTCTTCAGTCATATTCTATATATTTATTACATATTTTATAGCTATTTACAAAAAATAATAATTATTACTGAAATCCTTCAAGCTCCGATTCGTCGTCATCCGAATTTCCAAATTATTGATGGAATTCATCAATTCAAACATTTTCATCGTAAACGTCCGCAAATTCATCATTATTAACATCACTTTCGTTCCATCTGCTAGGCATGACAAGACCACCGTGAAGTGCGTTTTTTCGTGACCGATCGTTTTAACCAGAACTGTTTTAACCAAAATTTTTTGCCCCGCATATAAGTCGACCTAGGAAATTTAGGCCCATTTTTTGTCGTAAATATTTCGACTCTGACGCGAATATATGTGGAAAATTAAATTAAAACAATTCATCTCATTTTTTAATTTTAATTTTACGATCAAAAAATTTGAATGGTTTCCAAAAACGTGACTGAATTTTGTAATTTAAAAAAAAAACTGAATTGGGAAACATTTTAATGAGTTTCTTTAATAATTGAAGGACATAATTAAAAAAGATAAGCATTAACAACTAGATTAATTTTATTCATTAAAAACTCAATTTAAGGAAAGTCTTCAAAGCTGTTACGTCGATTTCAAGCTTCCCTCTTTTAATATTAGCTTCAAAGAATATTTTAAAAAATGCTATCTTATCTGCTTAAATTTAATAAAGTATTAAAGGTATTAAAACCAAACCCGAGGAGTTTGGGGGCCATGGGAGTACCGTAAACGCATCTTCGTGCTCTTCGAACCACGCAGGGACATGCGCGCTGTATGGCACGTCGCATTGTCCTGCTGGAAGATGCCATCGTGCTGTGTATTATTTAATATTTAATATTTAAGGTATTAAAAATTAACAATATAATTTCTGCCAAGAAATTTACGCGGAAAACATCTTCTTTAAAATGACGATATAAAATCATCGATAATGGAAACAAATTTCTCTCTCTCTCTCTTTTTTTTAAAGAATATTTCGTCAAAAGAATAAAAATTTACCTGTTGGATAAAGATAAAAATTTGAGGTAAAATTTTAACTGAAAGAATAGTGCATAGGTTCGTGCGAACATCACGCCTTAGAAATATTATCTATTATAATTTATTAAAGAATTTCATCCGGTATAATTTACTAGAAGAACAGAATCAAGATAACTTAATAGTCTCTTCAACAATATAAACACTGGGCGTTTTAAGCACAAGGCGAATTTGAAATGAAGAGGCGCGTCGAGATTCTTCAATCTTCAACACCAAGCAATCATAACAACTTAAGAATCAGATAGAGCGTCAAAATGCTAAAAACTTTTTTGTGCACTTACTCGATGAAGAAGTGACTTGAGGTCATTCTTAAGCCAAACAGACCCGAGGCAAATCGATGAATCGACAGTTCATGATTTTAAATTTGCGTTTTTACTTTTACATTTTACTCTCCCCTTCTTAAATAGAGAGATGAGTTTATGGCTCGTAAAGAAAAAATAATTCTTTCTTTTTTGCTCAGTCCTCCTTTTCCCCTCTGCCGTATACGTTAGATAAAAGTTTGATTAATTCACCCGGAAACCGGAATCAATCTCCAGTGGCTTTCGGTGGAGACGGGACCTCGAGTTGTGGGCGGGGATGTCGATGATTTGCAATTTTAATGGGAACCCGAAAGAAAGTAAATCTTTTCCCTTCTACCCCCTCTCCTTCTGCCGGTGAAATGAAGAGAGGAGAAAAAGGCTTTTAGCCCCTTGGGACCAACAAAAACACGGACCGAGTCAAAACATCCGATTTTTTTCTCTCTTTTTCTCTGTCTGTCTCTCTTTTTTACAAGAGGAAAAAGATTTGCATCTAAAAAGAAAGTCGACATGAATGAAATTTTAAAAAATATAACGTATTAACTTTTTAAAATTGTTCGAAACAAAGTGACAGCGGAGAAAACAACTTTGTATCGGGAAGTTTTTCTGAAGCATGAAAGATGATTAAAAGAAAAATCGCTGAAAGATTAAATTTTAGACACTTCCGTTTTCACCATAGAGCACATTAAAGAAACAGAATAAATATTCATATGGCAATTTAAATATTCAAGAATGTGCTTAAATAAGCAGATGAATGTTCGTCTTTACTTTAAAGATGATGATGATGATGATGACGAAGTGTCCAGGAGTTTGGTAGATGATTAATTCCGGTATTTAAATGGTTAAGATTTTTTCATCTAATAAGAAGCCGTACGGCTACCGTTTCATTCGTACAATGCTTATTATAATATATTAATATATATTTACAATAGTTTAAAAATAATTGGCTAATGAAGACAGTAAGTAAAAGATAGTTTTCCTTTGCGTAATAATCAAGATGGGACTAAACCGCTTCAGAAGGATAAATGACTGCATGTCAATTATGTGAAAATGGTTGTGGCTAGCTACGAATTACAAATTCCGGTTAGAAACTAATGAAATTTTCAGCAACAGGAGAGTACATGGTGCTCTTCATAATGGTAGCAAGCATGTTATTGTGTAGAATATGGTTTCCTTTTACAAGACTTAGAAATGGTCTCCATCTCATGAAGCTTCTGTAAGGCAATCGATTATTTTTATCTAAAATAAACCAAATAGTCGGAATTAAGGAAAGTAGGGAAAGCCGCTATTTTTTAAGTTTCAAAACCTCTGAGGTTCAGTACCTAATTTCATTAATTCTTTCGTCTGAATTGTACTTTTATATGCTCTAATGAGTAAGTAATTTAACCACTTGGACTTTACAAAAGCAATGAAATTTATTAAACGAATATTTATAGATTAGTGGTTAATGGCTCCGGAATTATAGCATGGCTTGGCGGCTTATTACACTTTTTTATCATAAAGCAATACAAAAAATGTTTTACGTCTTTTCTGTTTTCCTTTGATATCTGAACTGAAGACAATCAAATATGAAATGAAGAAATGCAAACGAAGCCAGAGAATTCGCTGAATTCCCAATAGATGTCGATGAGGTAAAAAGCCCGCGACATTTTGACAGAACAGGCATAAAACAAATGGGGGATACGCTGACTCAAAGAGACAGAGAAAGAAAGATAGAAATGAATTATAAAAAAAAACATTTTGGGAAGATGGAAATGAAAAACCTTCAAATTTTTTTCTTTTTTTTTCTTTTAGCTTCTCCGTTCTCTCAACCCCTTTCACCCTAAATATTATGGCCTCGAGGAGGGATGAAGGCGAGAGAGGAGAGAGAGAAATGGTCGACGTTCGTGCCACTGACCTACGTTGAAAGAAACGTTGAGCAAAAGAGAGAGAGAGAGAGAGAGAGAGAGAGAGAGAGAGAGAGAGAGAGCGTCTTTTACTACCTCTTCTTCATCACCATCATCATCATCATCAACATTAATCGACAAGACGACAAACTCACATGCTGGAAAAATCAAAAAGAAATTCCGCCAACGTCTCTCTTTTATTGGGCTGTAAAAAAAACCGCTGCGATGAATGCGATGAATTACACGCTCAGTGTCGTGCTTTTGAGATGAAGCTCCCTTACAATAAATTTTCCCGCTTATTCGAAAAGCTTTATGGGCTTTAGAAATTATTCAGATTTTTTATAAATATCAAGAGTATAATAAATTGTTTTAAAATTTCATTATCTTTGCAAACGTTTTAAATAATTCATATTTTTTCAAAACAGATACGCTTAACCTCTTATATGCACATGAATTTGAAGTTTCGCTATTTCGAATACGAAATAAGGAATTCTTCATATTTCATAAATATTTTATGAATTTGTATTTATTAGACACCATGTGTAACATCATCATAAATTAAGGATTATTCAAATCTTGTGTGATATTAAAGTATAGTAGCAAGATAAAAAGCCGCTTTGACGCCAAATAGAAAACGCAAACATCTAAGCAAAATTTCTAGTTGGAAGATGATAACTCTTATTATAAGCCATTCATTCATTCATTCATACGACATATTATATCTATTCATTTGAAAAATTAAATATTGGAATATCTAATTTAAGTTTATCAAATTAAGTTTATCAACTGAATGCTATAGTACTGGACGCGCATACTGATATGAGAATTTTTATACTTTATGTACATTTTGAATATTTAATAAGCTTTGAGCATTTATGGCGAAAATTCCACGAAAATTCGTTTCCAATTAACTTTTTAACGAGTTTTCAATAATTATATCAATCAAACGTCGGCAGGATGGCCCATTATAAGAAAAATATCACCAAACAAATCGCTTTAAGTCTGTAATTTCGCCCCATTGTAATTGCTTATTTTAAAACAAATATTAAATAAAATTTGTTTTTTTATGTATATATGCCTTCAACCCGTTTATAAAAACCAAGAACGATATTGAAGAATATGAGCTCACGAGAGTTTTGGCCATCCCCCTCCCTCGTGGTTCGCCAGGTAGATAAGAGGAGAGAGCCGTTCACTAACCTGTTGTTGTTGTTGCTCGCACACCGTCCTCGCATGGTGTCCACAGTGCAGCAGACACTCAACTTCCTCTCTTGTGTGTCTCAACTCTGTTTCTCTCTCTTTCTTTTGCTCACCCTCCCCATCATCTTCTGCCCAACGGTGACGTCATCGGGATGGCGAGCGCATTTCCTGACGTCATCCGCTCCCTTTAGCCGCCAATGGCAACGATGTGGGCCACGGGAGAGTTGTCGCCCTCGGGCAATGAGATGAGCCGGGATCCGTGGATTTTCTTTTTTTTTTTTAAAAAAAAAAAAAAAAAATTCTAGACAAAAAAAAAAAAAGTTTATTCTTTCGTTCTCATGTTTTGACGCGTTTAGTTTCTGTCGATTTCTTTTTGAATTAACTTCCATTAAAAACAACCTAAAGCACGATTTGTTTTTCTTCCCTACTTTATTCAAGTTTATTAACACCAACTGTCTCGTCGATTAGAGGTTGAAGGTATTGTACGTTTATAATTTATACAGTTTTTTTCCCCTGAGTTTGTTTGATTCATTGACTTGCATGCTAGAAATAAAACCAGATTATCTGGTTTACGAGGCGGGAAATTTGAGGGGGGGGGGGAGGTCAAACAAGTAAGAAGTGGCGCTATCTAATATTGAAATCTTAAGTTTTCAAGAGCCATTTACTTTTGTTATGATACATTCATTTCTCCAAAGATGGAGCTACTGGTTAGACTTGTCTTTCGCTTTCGATAAGCTCTCTTGGAAATTACGGATACTTTGGCAGTATCTTCAAACACATTTTATTCTTTGCAATACAAAACACAGCATTTTGAATATATGATTAAATGAATTAACTTTAGAAAATTATAGTTCTCACAAGGGAATCCCTCAAAGATGTATGTTACAGATTTCCACCATAATTGAAATATGTTACTCATCTGAAGCTACTATAGCTTGCAAAATAAGAGAGTGCGAAATTTTGTTCCTTTCAAAATAAACCGCGAAAACGAAAAAAATTTAAGCACACATAGCCATACAAAGACTCCATTGTTAAAGCGGATAGGCTTTGTGGGATTCCCTTGTCAGTACTATCTTTTTCAATAATCTTTATGGTTAGGTTAGGTTAGGTTAGGTTATGAAAAATATATACAACCCCTGGTTAAAAGTATATGACATTGACAGGCCACTGACAAATGTTTAACTTTAAAAAACAAATACACAATTCACAGCGTTTTAGAACAAAGGACAAAAATAGTCTATTATAAAACGGTTATTGCACTGTATAATGGAAAAATACTAACAATGTTGAGCCATTTTTGGTTGTAAAAAATATACTTCCTGAGCCCCCTCCATGGAAATAAGTATTTGGCATCATTCACTCAGGGAAAAAGTATTTGGCATTTTATTTCAATATTTTGTTGGTCCTCCTTTTGAACGAATTACTGCTTGAATTCGTTCAGGTCTGGATTCACACAATTGTCTCCAATAAACAGGATCAGTTTTTTTTCTTCGAGCAAAAAAATAAAAGGAAGTTTTACATCTATTTTTATGCTCGATCTAACACACACATGTAGCCAACACCATCAATGGTCATGCATCCTCAAATTACTAGACCGGCAGGAAACTTGGTTTTACTTGGCAAACAGTCCTCGTCGAATTTTTCATTGACTCGTCTCCACACGAACTTCTTTCCTCCATCTTTGCCATAACAAAGGCAAATTCTATGTTGGTCCGAGAAAATTACTTTCTTCCAATCATCTAGAGTCCATGATTGACGCTGTTTGGGTCATGTTTGGTGGATTAAATCTTGTGATCAATATTTCAACCCCTTCCACTAATCCGATCTTGCTGAAATTTGTGCACATACATATAAAGTCGGTGACAATGCCTGAATCTAAGAAAATTTCAAAAACCCCCAAGGGGGGGGGGCCCAATTAATGTGAAATAGAATTGGTTTATGTTTGTTTGTTTGCTGACGAGATGGCGTCATGTGAAAAAACTCGTGTAAAGCTGGGAAAAAAAACTTAAAAAGCATTGTTTTGAAAAAGTACAAGGTGAATCAAAAGTCGCAGTACAGCCTGTTTTTTTCGAAAGGCTGTGGCTACGTTCACGGCTACCGTGAATGCGTAACGGCTCACGACAGTAAAGACTGACGTCAACTTTTATGAGAAGTGACGTCACAGTTGTTGCCGGGAGTTGGAAAGAGTAAATAAGCGGAAAAAATTTTATTTGTAGGGAGGGAAGGAGATGTAAACCTTTATAAACTCAAAACTGGCTCATCAGAAGCAAACAAGTTATTTTAAAAAATATTGTCTTAATGTGAGGAGTCCGTATATGTCGAATTTTATTTTTTTTCTTCTTAAAAAACACTAATTAAATACAACAGTGACTAAATATGGGCTACAGCCATTTCTTCATTTTTAGAAAAAAATTAATATCTCCAAACAGGGTTAACCAATTGTCATAAAAATACGTCAAGGCACAGCATTGTACTCGCAAACATTAATTTGGTTCTGCTTTTTGCCGTTTCGGAGGAGATAGTTGCACAAAATTGGTCACATACGTATAGATGGAATTTTTTTTTTTAATTTCAACAAATTTTCTGGAATCATGAGTTTTTAGGTCAATTTCAGAAAGAAAAAAAATTGAGTTGGGAAAACGAATACATAGGCCTTCACTCTTAGTGAGTGTTAGGCCAACAAGGGGTGAAACAGTCATGATAATAAACTCTACAAAAACAAAGTAATATACAGTGTTATTATCATCCCCGTGTTTACTTATGAATTTACCCCCCTCCCCCGCCTCCCCGTCCATCCACTAAGAAATTTGTAATCCAATAAGTTTGTTTATTCAAATATTGAAAGCTGGCCAGGTGGCTGAGAGGGATAGGGCGTAGGCTTTCTATAGTTCACGAGTCCACCTAGTCGTGGGTTCGAATGCTGTCGTGGGCATGGATGTTTATGTTTGTCCCGCGCTGCGTAGAGATATAACTTGTATATAAAGGCGCAAAATGACCTTAGTAGTCGACGCCAAAAATTCTAATAAACCAAACCAAATACTGAAAATTAAATACTATAAATCTTGGAAAAATCATGACCCCTTTATTTATTATATATATAATTTAGCAAACAGAATACGATTTCCAAAGTTGAACAAATGTTTTTTGTTGCCGTTCATTTATAAAACTCTTCAACTCATTTAACGACTTGAAACTTCTTCCTATTGAACATATTTTTCCAGTTGAACATTTACACAATATATTCGTTCACCGCTACGGCCGTCCGCAGCAAGAAAAGTGCTGCGAAATAACTCCCGGCAATAGCATGTGACGTCACTCCTTAGTGTGGTCAGCCGTTATGCCTTCACGGTAGCCGTGAACGTAGCCACTGCGTTTTCGAAAATCTTGCAGGAATTGGGAAATCTGAATAATCCAGTAAGGTATGGGTGAGGTGGTCTATCTTTTACGATATGTACCGAACATGGCCGCCATCTTGAAATCGGCCATCTTGAATCTAAGTCAATTTTTTTTAATGGAAAGGGGGTCGTGTGATATATCAAATAACATCAGCATTTTCTGACAATTTCATTCCTGTAAACAGATTTGAAGCAGCAGATATGGTTCAAAAATTAAACACATTTTGTTTCATTTTGTAGCAGGTAACTGAAGATTTGACCACGGAGGAGAGAATTGAGGTCATTTTCATGTCTGGAGAACGAAGTTTCCGTGTCATAGCTGCAGATTTTAACAACCGGCACCCAGAAAGACCTCCAATTTCACACAACACTATCAGGTGTTTAATTAAGAAATTTCGAGAAACTGGGACTGTGGTTGACAAGGCACGGCGTCCAATAAGTACTACTCACGAGACAACCTCAACCTTCGTCAAGAGCCCACAACGGAGCACACGACGTTTGTCAGAAAATGCTGATGTTATTTGAGATCGTCAGTCATCGATAGTACGAATCCTTCATGCTCATCAATGACGTGGTGCTGTGGAATGGCCACACCACTTGACTTTTATCTGTTGGGTCATTTAAATCAACTCGTATATGCAGAGAAAATCAGAAACAGACACCATCTCCAGCAACGCATTGAAGAAGCGTGTGCCAGCATTTCTGCGGAAATCCTTCTGCGAGTGCATGACGATTGGATTCAGCGCCTTCAAATGTGCCTTGACCAAGAGGGACACCATGTTGAACACATTAAATGACTGTCCTTTATGGAGAACAGTCCAGCCTGTAATTCCAAATAAAATGTGTTGTAACTTTTGAACCATAACTGCTACTTCAAATCTGTTTACAGGAATGAAATTGTCAGAAAATGCTGATGTTATTTGATATATCACACGACCCCCTTTCCATTTAAAAAATTGACTTAGATTCAAAATGGCCGATTTCAAGATGGCGGCCATATTCCGTACACACCGTAAAAGATATACCACTTCACCCATACCTTACTGGAATATTCAGATTTCCCAATTCCTGCAAGGTTTTCGAATAAACAGGGTGTACTGCGACTTTTGACTCACCCTGTATTTTTTCATTTACTTGTTCCTGCGGAGTTTGGTCAAGTATGGTTTGGTTTTTGCCTTTCAAAAACGGGAGCCCATTTGATTTAACCGATTCCGCACAGTCTTGTCACATACATGCACATTGACATGATGGTTTTTCCATTCCTTGTTAGGTTCTTTGGATGTTGATTTTCTGTTGCACAGTTGTCGCAGCACTCAATCTTGTTTTAGTGTTAACGCAGTTCTGTTTACATTTTCCAGTTTTCTTATCTCGCGAAACTTTTTCCATGTACATGTGACAGTTGTTCCGTTGACAGCCAAGAATTTAGGCCACTTCTTGTGTTTTTCCATCTTTTAATAAATCAATCATTGTCGAAATTCTGTTGAATATTCCTTTGAACGACCCATTCTTCCTCGTTCACCAGTAGTGAAGAATGTGTATAACATGAAAGAACATTCACACCTTTCTTTGTGAAAGTAGAACCGTCCACAAAAAGTATTATTAATTAAAAAGAGGAAATTCTATGAAACTACCCTTGTTTTAATGATATAGATCCATCCAGAGTTAAAATTAATTAAAAAGAGCAAGTTTCATGATAATGTCAAGTACTTTTTTCCCTGAGTGAATGATCTCCCCCATTCAGTGAGGGGGTTCAGGAAGTATTTTTTACAACCAAAAATGGCTCAACAGTGTTAGTATTTTTTCCATTATACAGTGCAGTAACAGTTTTATAGTAGACTATTTTGTCCTTTGTTCTAAAACACTGTGCATTGTGTATTTGTCTTTTAAAGTTAAACATTTGTCAGTGGTCTGTCAATGTCAAATACTTTTTACTAGGGGTTGTAGTTTTCACCATATTTATGGTTGCCTTGTTGTACATTATATCGGAATACAGAGTTCCCGGCCGGTTTTGCCTTTTCTTCCAATGTATCCTTGAGAAAAAGGCGAAACAAGTCGGGAATCCTTATTCCGATATAATGTACTGCAAAGAATACCTCCTTCGAGAACTTGCTACAAAGTCGGAGCTTGAAGATTATAACATGTAAATATCATAAAGGAAAAACAAATGATTTGTCCAGAAAATGACCTGTATGTCCAGCATTTGATTCGTTGTGTCCAGCGGAAGAAGTGTGAACCCTTGAAGGGTCTATAAAACAATAGGGAGAAACTTCAGGGAGTGATTCCTCACAAGAAAAGTAACAAAAATGTTCATAAACGTACAAGGTGAGACCGGAAAGTTCGATGAATGACTCGGAAAAACAAACAAGGACAGGCATTTCAGAGATGATACTTTACTGTCCTTAAAAATAAGCCCCCATGGCCACAATATGCTTTTGACATCGTTCGTATAACTGTTGCATGGCATGTGAAAAATCCTCTTTCGGTACTCCTTGAAGTTCCCTCGTCACACCCGTTTGCGTTCTCTTATTACTGACGAACGACAATCCTTTAGGAGAAGCTCACGTTCGATATTGTGTAGTGCTGATGGTCGGCCTTCCACATGGTGGTTCATCTTCGAGGGTTCCTCGTCCTTCACGGAAGCGCTTAAACCACTCATACACAGATTTTCGAGTCACAGCGTCTTCACTGTATACTGTCTTTAACATTTCGTGGGTTTCCTTTGCGGTTTTACCCAATTTAAAACACAATTTCACATTGACTCTTTGCTCCATTATCAGTAATAAATGCACTGCACTCTAAACACTACCGCATGAACGTACGCTGTCAACAATGGTGTAGGCACGTTTGCACATGTTAGCTGAGATACAGAAGTACGCATGTCGCCGCGAGTCGGACATTTTTCAGTATCACATTAAGGAGTGGTTCACCGAACTTAACCGAACCATGTATGTCCGGAAATGCATAGCTTCCATGGAAACGGCAATAACTGTATGCACAACATCATGCTTCCATAACAATACAGAAAATGTGTTGTTTTGTTTTTTTTTGTTGCAGGGTTACTTTGGAGTGATCGTCGTGCAGCGGAGGAACAATGGTCCGGTCAGGAACAAGCGGAGATGGTATTCACTATGGAGAAGTACATGGGAATGGTCGAGAGGCCGCACGTATGTACCGAGAAAAGTACCCCAACTGACAGCACCACTCGATTCACAAAACGTTTGAAACCATCGTTCGGCGTTTGTGTGAGAAGGGGTCCTTTGATCGAAGAGGCGAACACGGAGGGCGACCGCGGCATGTTCGTACTGCAGTTCTGGAGTAACAAGCGCTACAAGATATGGAGCAGAACCCCGGTACTATAAGCTATTGGGTACAGGCTGGAATATATGAACGAGTGCGACAATCCATGATGCCACGTGTGAACTCTTTCATTGAAACCCAACGAGGCCACTTCGACCATCTTTTGTAATGTTGACACCAATAATGCCATGTTCTGTACTAATTGCGCTATTACAGACAAAATGCCCATTTTTGGACATATGTTCATGTGAGATGTTTTGTTCCTTTTCTGGTGAGGAATCACACCCTGAAGTTTTCCCTATTGTTTTAGTTCACCCTGTATACAGTGGTCAATTTTAAAGAAGACATTGAAATATCTCGAAAACTCCGCAACGGACCAAAAAACGTTTGGAATGAAATTTGTTCGTCTTGAAGGGGCCTATCCAATGATACCAGGGCCTCCCCCTGCTAGATTTTGGTGTAGTTTTATAGCTTTTTTAAAAATATTGAACATGTATTTTGTTTTATTTTTTGATCCGACGTGTATTTCTCGAGATATTCCCGTTTATTAACGTTATTATACCCCTCTTCGATTTTTGTCGATTACAGCGCCATCTGTGAAAAAAAATGATATCAATCATAGGTCAAATTAATACATTTTTTTCCCTGGAGAATCCAAATCTGCAATAAAAAATTAATCCCATTTAAGATTTCTTTGTTACCTGGTTAACTAAAAACTGGTTGCGGCAAGCTTCTTGAAACCTCTGCCCTAACTTTCATTAACGGCCGGTTGCAACAACGTCAGTTAAAACGACCCTAATTTTCGGTTAGTTAACTATCGGTTAAGTCCTTTAACCGGGAAATGTTGCACCAAGCCTAGTTAAGTCTCAGTTAGCTAACTGGATGGAATATGAGTAACGAGGACTGTGATTGGTTCGTTTTGCTCCAATTAAACTTCCGGTCAACCTGGCTGATTGTTTTCAATGAGCTGTTTGATAACTAGATTATCCAAATAGCGTATCAATTTAGCTGTTTGATAATTAGCTTATCCAACGAGTTATCCAATTAACATATCCATTTAACTTTTCCAATTAGCTGTTTGATAATATTAACTTATCCGTTTAGCTGTTCGATAATTAGCATATCCTGATTGCTGTTTGAAAACTAGCTTATCCACCTAGCTTACCCAATTAGCTTATCAAACTAGCTTATCCAGGAGCTTATCCAAATAGCTGTTTGATAATTAGCTTATCCTAATTGCTATTCAAATCGCTTATCCATTTAGCTTATCCAATTAGCTTATTCATTTAGCTTATCCCATTAGCTATCCAAAGAGCTTATCCAAATAGCTGTTTGATAATTAGTTTATCCAAAGAGCTTATCCAAATTGCTATTCAAATCGCGTATCCATTTGGTTTATCCAATTAGCTTATCCAAATAGCTAATTCAAATTGCTATTCAAATCGCTTATCCATTTAGCTTATCCAATTAGCTTATCCAAATAGCTTATCCAATTAGCTTATTCATTTAGCTTATCCAAATAGCTTATCCAAACAGCTGGTTGATAATTAATTTTCCAAACGGCATATCCAAACAGCTTATCCAATTATCTTATCCATTTAGCTTATCCAAACAACTGCTTGATAATTAGTTATCCAAATGGCCTATTCAAAAAGTTTATCCAAATTTATTTGCTATTAAATATTTCAAGTACATTAACTTATCCAAATGACTTATCCAAATAGCTTCCAATTAACTTATCCAAATAGCTTATCCATTTAGTTTATCCAAATAATTTGCACAATTAGCTTATCCAATTAGCTTATTCCAATTAGTTTAAAATATATTTCTGTTTCGGAATCTCATTTTGCTTCACTAACCATGGACTTAAACCGTGGTCATCGAGCGTTTAAGTTAAACCGCCACTTAACGTCTGGTTAAGCCCTAATCTCTCTTGATGCAACGCAAAAAATTTTAAACGGGACTTTAACGAAGAGTTAGTTTTAACTGACGTTGTTGCAACCGGCCGTAACTGTCACATCAAATGCGGATGTAGCTGGAAACTGTAATTTGATTGCAACTTTATTTTCACTTAGAATGAGTTTCATTCTTGGTATACAATATATTCTTCTTTCAATACAATCTTATTACTAAATAAACTAAAATGCCAAAAAAGTGCTACACAAGTCTAGGACTTGGATTGGTACCTAGCGAAAGTGCAGTAATTCAGAAATACGACGGAGACTCCAGGAATTTTTTTCAAGTATTCTGCAGGCATATTACAACACTACATTTCCACCATTTGTTCCGAGGAGTTGGATTTCTGTGTTTCCAGATGTGTTTGATACTTTTCATAAAAAAATAAGAAAAAACTGTGGATAAACATATAACGAAAAGACGAATTACTTCTTAGTCCACATTAAACAGAAAACAAACCCTATGAAAACTGTTTTCGATCATAATTGTGGTAATCTAAAATAAACTGAAGAACAGAAAACAAGAATCAACGAGCTCATTCCTCCCTTACATCACCTGAAATGATCTGGGGTTTTTTTCTACAACATTCCTCTACTAAGCCGAGCAAAGGGGGAACTCTGATTGGCCCTCTATCCTGATTAATCAATAACTGCGGGCGGACTTGGTTAATCTTTAAACTTTCTAAAACATCCAAAAATTTATTCCCGACGCTTCAAATTATTTTAATATCGTTTTTTGAAACGAGTGCCCTGTTTCATGAACATGTTTAGCAACATTTGACTTCTCCAACCTCCCGAACCCAATATCGGCCAAGTGTTCTTTTCCCCTAATTTCAATAATATTCCGTATCTGGCCCCCACAAAATTCAAAATTTACTTCATAAATTCCCGACTTTTTTGAATCCGGGTTCTTGTTCTTTGGATTACTCACCCAATACAGAGTGGGCAAAAAAGGTAACCGAAATTCTGACAAATGTACTAAAAATTTCGGTTATCTTTTTCTTGCACCACTTTGTACTTCAACGAATTAGTATTCCTATAGAAACCCCAAAACTAAATTTCTTCAAGACACTAAGTAAACCCCGCTTAAGATGCCTATCGAATGAGAGATTTATAAATTTTTGAACCGAGCTAGAATTTTTTAAAATAGTTACATCATGTGTCCGCTTAACCTTTTGCTTTCTCAGAATGCTTTCTATTGTTTTCCTTTGAACCCATTGAAATTTGCGTCCTCTTTTATGATGTTTATTTCTTTATCAAAATTTTCTTTTGACAAAGGAACGCTTAAAGCCTTATTTATGATGAAATTAAAAACCGAAAGTCTTTAAGACACATTCGTTGATTAGAAGCAAAAGTAGTATATCTATTGTTGCTAGTCAATTTTCTAAAAATATCAAAAATTAATAACCCTCCTTCCGTTCTACTGACTAGTATGTCTATTCTTTTTCATACGTGAACTTAATGCTAGGAACTTGATTACTTAAAATGTGGACAAAATTCTCTACGATGTCAAAAATAGTAAATATGTCATATACATATCTAACCCAAATATCTGGGAAATATGAAAACGTCTTTAAATGAAAATATCGGCAATAAAAGGATCTACACCCAATCTGGATTCTGAAATTCATTTAATATGGACTCAATGATTCTGGCGACGAGGTCGATGGCAGATGCTACGGGTGTCTCGTATACCAGGGACTTCATTTATCCCCACAGGAAGAAACCCAGGGGGGTGAGGTCAGGAGATGCCGCTTTCCGAACATCGCCTTCTAGCTGTTAAACATAAGAATTCTTGAATAAGTTCCTTACTAAATTATTTTTCATCACTGTATCTTCCAAAATTGCCGTAATTCCACAACGGAATGCTGGAAAACAAAGACTCCACGTCAAAAGAGACCAAAATTTCTGTTTAATTTAATCTAGCTTTTTCAATCCTTTCAATGAATTCCAAACTGTTTTTAACAGAAAAATTTTGCATCGAGAGTTTTAAATTATGTAATTTTGTCACCAACGTTTTTGAAATATTAGCAGAGGGCGAATTGATATCCTAACAATAATAATTACGAATGTCCGTAACCATCGTAGAGGAGATATAAGATAGAGAGTGCATTCGCTTGAGGAGTGAGCGATTTCAGATGCCAGCACAAATGCCGGATGAGAGCGAAGCGGCGCTGTTTACAATACAAAAACGGTGTACTTTAGCATTTTCAGGAACATAATTTTCTATTAGAGGAACTGTTGTTGCGTTGAGTGGCATAAGGAGAAAATGAGGGCTTTGCGCGCTCTATATTATTTCTTCTCTAAGGGACATCTAGACATTAGCGTCATTTTTCTTTGAACACCGAGAGGTAGCATTAAATTGGGAGCACGTAATGGCATTAATATTTTGACTGTACTTAACCACTTTTTTAATATGAATATATCAAAAATAACTATACATAGCTGGTTTCAGCAAAATTTTATTTCAGTAAAAACAACATAAACAGTTTACATCTTCATTTTATTTTAAAAGAATTTTTTATTAGCAAAACAAATTTTTACAGTTTATACAAATTGGTTTCATACAATTTTAAACGAATTTCATACATTCTTAAATAGATTTTAATACGTTTTTAAATGAATTTAATACGATTTTAAATGCATTTACCGGTGAAATACCCTCTTAGTTACAGAAATACGGAAGAATAAATATTTCTACTACGAGGGGAGTTCAATAAGTAATGCAACACATTTTTTTTCTCGGCCAATTTTGGTTGAAAAAACTGGACATTTCTTGTGAACATTTTCAAACATTTCCGCTTCGTCTCGTATAGTTTCATTGACGTCCGATAGGTGACAGCGCTATAGTGAGCTGTTAAAATGGCGTCTACAATGGAGGTGCGTTCCAAACAACGGGCAGTGATTGAGTTTTTTTTGGCGGAAAACCAGGGCATCTCAGATATTCATAGGCGCTTGCAGAATGTCTACGGTGATCTGGCAGTGGACAAAAGCACGGTGAGTCGTTGGGCAAAGCGTGTGTCATCATCGCCGCAAGGTCAAGCAAAACTGTCTGATCTCCCGCGAGCTGGCCGGCCGTGCACAGCTCTGACTCCTGCAATGTCGGAACATGCGAACACTCTCATTCGAGCAGACCGACGGATTTTCATCTGTTTGGCCCAATGAAGAACGCAATCCGTGGGACGCACTACGCGGATGATGAAGCAGTTATTGATGCAGCACGACGTTGGCTGCGACATCAACCAGTGGAATGGTACCGTACAGGTGTACAGGCCCTCACTTCAAGGTGGCGTAAAGCCGTAGCATTGAATGGAGATTACGTTGAAAGATAGTGTTGTGTAGCTAAATGATTGGGGAATAACATGGTGTATTTGAATGCTGAATAAAACAACCCCTTTTTCAGAAAAAAATGTGTTGCATTACTTATTGAACTCCCCTCGTATTATTGGCATTTATTTTAGTTTAATTACACAGTGGTTAATTGTTACTCTTTTTACGTTTGTGTTATTTGTTTATGTTACTGTTTTGTATTCTGTAATTGAATTAAAATAATAAAAAATAAATTTACCGTAAAATTTACTAAATCAAGGTTTCAATAAAAATGGTTTTTTTATATACTCAATTTAGTAATTAAACTCCATTTACATTGAACTAAAACACGCATTATATTTATTTAAATCGTATTAAATTCATTTAAAAATGTATTAAATCTATTTGAAAGCGTATTAAATTCATTTAAAATCCATATATAAATACGGCAACACATTTTTTGTTATGCACTTTTACCTGTGTTAACGTGGACGAATACGCATGAAACTTATACAGTTGGAAAATTCCTGTGCTCTAGATGTGCACAATATATTTTGTTTGCGCATTTGTTCACGTTAACACAGGTAAAAAGCGTTTCAAAAACAGGCTGTGCACCGTATTTTGTCAACGCATGTAGCATTGCCTTTTTTATTGTTTTTTTTTAAACAATAAATATCAAATTAACTCAAATCATTGTTGGTGTTCATTTGAAAGAATTTTAATTGTTGTGATGTTGATGTTCATTTGAAAGCATTAGAAAACCATATAACAAATACTCTGCAGCTTTTGAAAGTCAACGAACTGATTTCAGAACCTGAAGGTCCCCAAGTGTAATATAGTATCTTTAATGTACCTATATCCATTATTCCATAGAAACAAGTGCTTAGAAATTGTTATTAACCAATTATTCAAAATATTTCTATAATTAGTATGTAAGCATTTTATGTATTTTTCGTCGTTTTCTAAGCTATTTTAAGGAATTTTCATATACTTTGAAAGTAATATTTTTAGTTAAAAAAAATAAAAACCAATTTTGAAGTTTTTGATTTTTATTTACTTTTTTAAAAATTTTGTTAACACTCTTTCTTTAGTAAAAAAAAAGTTATCGATTTTTGGTCCGAAACAGACCTTAATTTTCCACAGTGGAACGGGGGGAGAGACGCAGAGATAGGGAGGGACAATTTAGCTTTTATATAAATATTAATAATTCGATAGATATACGGTATAAAAAGATACCTATAAATATTATTCCGAGAAATTTTCAAAGATATCATTGCGGTGAAATGAATCGGGAATGTCAGAAATGTCATGCAAAGCATTTTGGATATTTATTGTGTTATTGTGTTATCTATTTTTCATTCTTTAAAGTTTATTAATAAGCGAGATTGAGGCTAGAACAAATACACATATATTTTTTTTTCTCAGAAATTTGATCGAATTTCGATCATTGGGGGATCCTAGTTGTATTAATCTAATTAGAAATGCATGAAATTCATGTAAAACTGCATGAAACAATTTGTAAAACTGGAAAAAATTTATTCCAAAAGCGTTTTCACTTAGATGAACGATGTTCGGTTTCCTTGCATTACATTAAATCAATGAGATTAATCGCTCCAGGGAAGAAGTCGAGCTCGAATCACGTTGGACGATGCCATTTATTGTTTCTTAGCAACAGGTATAAGTAGGGATAATGAGTGACGTCAAACTGATTTAATTGAAATCTAATTTTGAGCCTTTATTAGGAATTTTTTTTTATTATTAATATATCAGTCTTCAGGGTGATTCAGTCAATTTCTAACCATTTCTGTACTATGATTTATTGACCCATTAATGTTTATAAACTTAGCATTTTAGTATGATATTTTAGGCAGTTAGGAGTTTTTATTCCCGTAGAAAAGTCTTGATGATATGCTCAATGTGGCCACCACGAACGTTTTGAACTGCTCGCAGCCGAATGGTGAAGTTGTTCATAACTCTATCCAGGATTTCTGCATCCACAAGGGTGCAGCAGTCGACGATGCTTTGTCGCAGCTAGTCTAGGGTTCTTGGCGCTGTAGTGAACACACTGTCTTTAAGGAACCCCCAGAGATAAAAATCACATGGGTTTAGGTCAGGACTCGTAGGGGGGCCAAAGAAAGCCACCCCCGAATCGATCTGGAAACCTGTTTGAAATGACACGATTTCCGAACTTCATTACTGGTGTGAGGCCTAGCCCCATCCTGTTGAAACCGATATAGAAGTATACGCCTCCTTCGCAGTTCGGGGATGAAGAAGGTTTCCAGCATGTTAAGGTAAGCCAGGAGAGAGCGTTACGGTGCCCTCAAAAGAGAACGGACCAATGATGCCTCTTTTGGAAATCGCGCATCAAGCCATATCCTTTCGTGGATGAAGAGGTGACTTATGGATCTCATGAGGGTGCTGGGAACCCCAAAAACGAACGTTGTGTTTATTAATGTCACCTGGCAGATGGAAGAAGGCCTCACCTGATACCCACAGGTTGTCCTGATTGGCTTCCATTTCTGCTCCAAACTCCATCGCAAATTGTTGTCGCGTCTGTCTTCCAGTGTCTGTTAACTCCTGGTAAACATGGATCTTATACGGGAACAGGTGTAAATCCTTTCTCAAAATTCGCCACGTCGTGGTATACAACAGCCCTTCTACAATGGATAGGCGGCGAACAGATTTTTTGGTAGGGGAATCGACCAACCTTGTGCGAACATTTTCGACAACTTCGGCCGTTCGAACACGAGCTTCGCTCCCGTTTTTAGCACATTTTCTATATATAGAAATGTGCTTATGTGATCGGTTTGTCCAGCTGTCCGTCCGTCCGTCCGTCTGTAGACAATCCCACAATTCATTGCGTTGCATGTATTGAATTGCATGTATTGCAATCTCACAATTCATTCAATCATGTCTTGAATTGCTGGAAGAAACGAATTATCCTCGCATTTGGTAAAACGCGTGTTGAGAACATGGGTTCGGTTCTGCGCGTGCTTTAAACATTAATGAGATGGTGTGCGTGCAGGATGCACGTGTTTGACGATTATTAAAAGGGCAGTTCGGTCCCTAAATCAAGAGAATTTTTTTATTCCTAGGGAGCTTAGCATTTATTACGATAACTTGAAAACGAATTAACTTTTTCACAGTCTGTTTTCACCAATCCATTAAAATGGAACAGAGTACGCAGAAGTACGAACGTGAGATAGCAGGAATAAGTACGTGCTCTAATAGCACGTGCTTTAATGGTACCATTATGATACCCTCTTAAACATTTCCTATAACAAGATTTGGCAAGTAATATATCAAACAAATTGTCACAACATATCATGAACGAATATAAAAGAGTAACTAGTGATAGCAAGTATCGGTCTAATGGCACGTGTACGTGCAAGGATGTCTCATGAATGAATATAACGGTATATAGTGATGTCTGAATTGTTTAGTAGTACGTGTTTTAATGGTACCAAGTGGTATCATTGGAACTTTCAATGCTAGGATATTGCATGTAATATATCAAACCACTCGTAATAACGTGCCATGAGTGAATATCACGAGAAAATAATGATCATAGTTATTGGTTTAGTAGCACGTGCCCTAATGGTGCCCTATGATACAATATGGTAACCTTGGAACTTTCAATGCTAAGATATGGCATGTATAATATCAAACGACTCGCAACAACGTGCCATGAGTGACTATCACGAGAAAATAATGATAATGGTTAACAGTTTAGTAGCACGTGCCCTAATGGTGCCCCATGGCATGATATGGTACCATTGGAAGTTTCAATTCTAACACATGGCATGTAATATATCAAACGACTCGTAACAACATGTAATGAGTGAATATCATGAGAAAATAATGATAATTGTTTTTGGTTTAGTAGATAGTGCCCTAATGGTGCCCTATGAAACCATATGGTACCATTGGAACTTTCAATGCTAAGATATGACATGTAATATATCAAACGACTCATAACAAGATGCCATGAGTAAATATCACGAGAAAATAATGATAATGGTTATTGGTTTAGTAGCACGTGCCCTAATGGTGCCCTATGGCATGATATGGTACCATTGGAAGTTTCAATTCTAACACATGGCATGTAATATATCAAACGACTCGTAACAACGTGCCATGAGTGACTATCACGAGTAAATAATGATAGTGGCAATTGGTTTTGTAGCACGTGCCCTAAT
>JAHWFO010106844.1:752444-774512 GCA_023313115.1 Rhysida immarginata
GAATTTATAGAACTTTTAATGCTAAGATATGGCGTGTAATATATCAACCAACTCCTTACGCGTTATTAGATCTTTTGTTATCCATAGCTTATTTGAATCAAGAGTATAGTACTCTTAGGCTTAATGGTATTTAAAACTCATTACTAATTAATTTATTAGTAGTTAATCGCTTGCTTTAATAAGACTTTAGTAATTTAATATGAAAATCTAATAGATGCTTACACATAACGCTTCAGCAATTGAGGCTCACTTCGTTTAACATTATGTGAGAATTCTTACAAATTAAAGAACTTTTATTTTTTTAAGTGTATGAGGAATAACTTCACTCTCCATTTACCTTTCATTCTTCAAGTTTATTCTTTTAAATTCTCTCTATACGTTAGCCTATTTAAATAGTAATTTACAATTTAGTTTTCATATTTATTTATTTACTCTCAAGTGTTTTAAAATGTTGGTTAATTCTATATATCCATGTACGATGCTATAAATAGAAAATGTGCTCCCTTTATCCGCTTTGGCGGTAAAATCATTCTTGTTTTTCTTGCCTTTAACACATCCAGTGGCACGAAATTGCTTGACAAAATCCATGATTGCTTGCCTGCCTGGTGCGTCTCGAAACTTATACTCCTTCCGGAACTTTCTTTGCACGGTTACAGGTGATTTTGTCTCGAAATATCATTCGACAACCTTGCATTTCTGCTCTGTTGATAAAGCGGGCGCCATTTTTCAACAATACGATTTTCATGCAGCGCCGTTGCAACAATACAAACTCCAACTATTTAGAAATTCGATATGGCGCTCATATTCTTTCAATTGTTTATCCCTAATGCACGTCATTTGAGTGAAATGGTCAGAAATTGACTGAATCACCCTGTATATTATTATTATTTTAGCAGAAATGCTGTATAATCACACGAGAAAGTAAGCGATAAGTTGGCAAAGCCAACACCACCTAAAGAGAAAGCCTGTGTTACCTCATTATCGTGGGAGAAAAGAGAAATCGAATGAGGTGACAGAAGAAGAGAAAGAGAGAAGCGATCAAGAGAGAGAAGGAAAAGCCGACCCCCGTTGAAAGTAATGGAAACGGTCGAAAGGAGAGAGATCAACTCGAGCTCCGATTCGCTAAAAAGAGAAAGAGAAAAAGAGGAGGAAAAGACGAACGATTGGTACGGTGGAGAAGATTCGAGAGTCGGAATGGAGAAGGTGAAGAAAAGCCGAGAGGATCTAGAGGATTGAATGGAAAAGGTACGAGAGGAATTGGAGCGTACGGTTTGGAAGCGTGGACGACGGGGAAGCAAGACTCGCACAAGACGTGTTGAGAGGAAAAATTTGTCGAACGTCGCCGGTATGGGAACTGCCAGCCAGTGACACGTTTCCAGGAGAGAGCGATACGAAAACCGCCGCCCGTGAGGGAGAAGGAAGAGCGGACTTCGGCAACGGAGGCGTCGTATCGGAAGAAGGCTGCTCGATACGGCCATTTTGCCTCAGCGAAAGAGAACGGCGCCGAACCAAGTAAGCCTTATAATTCTGTCGTTACGCGACCCCCTCCTGTTGTTAAAATTGAAGTAACGGACAGTACCAGTCCATTTCTAAATCCCCGAGAGACTTTTACCGATGGGCGACCCCCCCCCCCTCGCCTCAGGAGGTAGCATATGGAATAGAATAAGTGAAGGGGAATTTGACATCGGACTCTTATCGACGGGATACAGTGCGCGCGGAGAGAGAGCCGCACATAAGGAACTTTGTGAACGGGCCAGTGGACGATATAATACGAATATCGGGTGAGGCAACAGCAACCCTGGGGAAACGGAGTTTTGTTCAGTGCTCCAGGAGTGACCGTTTAAGTGACCCTTTAACGCCCAGTGCCAGAAGCGTAGCTAATTTTTCTAAAATAGAAGGCGTCGGTCAGCCCAACCAAGCAGCGAATTTGTCGGACTTTAAATCTTCGCTTTCAAGAGAAAACTAAGAGGAGCTTTCCATCAAGGAACGCTTAGACGACAGTTCGACGTCCAGTGCCAGAGAGATAGAGAATGCTCTCCAACTAGACGGACCCGGCCAGCTCAGCCAAGCAACGAGTTTGCAAGCAATACATTCTTCGCTCTCGTGGGAGAGAGAGGAGCAAAGTCGCAAAAACTGCGCGCCTTTAGCGTTAGGTAGTGTCGACAGGGCCCTAGTCGTTCTGCCGCGCTCGGTAGGCAACTTTGCGTCTTTCGGTAGTAAACTTTGGTATTAGTGTTGTGTATGTGTGTGTGTGCGTAGCGTTGTGGCTGGCGCCTTGACTGGATGTTAATTAATGTGTGCTTTTATCTTCCCACTAGCTCCCACCTGCGAGAAGCTTTACCTCCCGAGGTTGCCGTGCTCTGTGTCAACGGCGGCCAGCAGTAGTCCCCACTCCTACGCCTGCGTTTGCCAAGGTTGGTTCGTGTATCGCTCTGACAGCGTTGACCCAATACCGATGACAGCATAAGTAACCCGGCTAATCAATTTGATTCGAACGAAAGCTTTTCGAATAATCTTTATCAGCTTCCCAGACGGGTAAACATTATAATTCAATAATTTACATTAAAATTAAAAGTCAGAAGGTTTTATTATTTCCTAGTCAATGAAAGTGAATTTAATAAGAACAACTCTGATATATATTAATGTAAAGTTTGACCCGAGGTCGAACCGCAACTTTGAACTCTGACATTAAACAGTTTTCAAAAGTAATAGTTTGTCTCCCGCCTTTTCCCTCCTGTACACTAAACATTTTTACTCTGCTCAGTGGTTTAGTTGTGACAGCCTGAGCGCGGAAACGTCATACATTGTTAAAACGTCATAGGTAGTCATCTTTAATCGCATTTCTACCAAGAATAAGCCCTAAATTATGACTAGGTATGATGATGTAACAATGTATGAAATTTTCGCGCTCAGGCTTTGAGTAGAGGTGGTGTTGGCAAAGCATCGCTCACCAATATAATGGCGAATACACGAATTAAATCATTAGATGTTTTTCATGCAATAATCAGTAGTCGAAGATTAACTTAAGTTTTCTGCACATTTAAAAAAAAAATAATATATAATGTATAAATCTATTATGGTATTTCATAGGGAATAGCTACCAATCTTTCGAAATGAAATACAGTCTCTTCGGGGTTTATGCTTAAAAAAATAACGTATTGGCAAAAAAAAATTGTACATGTATTCTCATCCTTGACGGGAAAAATAATGCATAACAATTCAGTATCTTATATATGAAAAAAGCATATAATTATGCAGTATACAATATGCTATTTACTGATAAATAAATAACGGATTCCGTTAAACGGAATCTATCTCAATACAAACAACCTAAACACAATGTAAATTTCCATAAAGTGATAAAGAGCCTCAAGAAGAAGAATAGTGTATATGTCAAAGATGACAAATGCAGTCATACAGTCATCTTAAATAAAACTGATTACTTCAGTCGTGTCCAACAGTTACTAGACAAAGGCCCATAGAAAAAGTTACATGTAGCTGGCAACCGTCTTCCTAAATTTGTTCGAAAAGTTAAGTCTACCATCAAGTCCTGTAAGTGCATGTTTCGTGACATACCAGTTCTCTCGTTCCTTCAAACCCGACCTTATCACGGATGTACTGTCTCCCCAAAACTCAGAAACAAAGTAGCAAAATCCGGCCCATCATAAACAATATTAATTCTCCGATCTATCGCCTAACCAATTTTCTTCTAAACAAGTTCTTCCACAAATTAAATCTACCGGACCGTGACTTCTTCGTCCGTAACAGCTAAGAATTAATTCAAAATATAAAAGATAATAAGATCCCAGATAAAAGCATATAGGTTTCCTTTGACATCGAAAGCCTCTTTCCCAGCATTCCGTTAAAAGACACCTTGTCATACCTGGAAGATTGCCTCCATAACAAAGAAATACCATTAGGCTTAGTCAGTGATATCATGCTAATAATAAATGTCACCTGTTATAACAACATTTTTCAATTTAATGGTTCGTTCTACCAAATGATTAATGAAACACCAAATGGGCTCTCCTATCAGCACTTTCATTGCCAATTTGTACAGACGCATGATGTACTAAGCCAAGCACTAAGTAGCTTTACTTATTATCCATGCGTATGGTACATATATGTCGACGACATCTTTACTGTATTCGACTGTGACCAATGTGACGTCCAGCTCTTTTTAAACGAATTAAACCAGCTCTCACCGACTATAAAATTTACAATGGAGCTTGAACAGGATAATAAGTTGCCTTTTTTGGATACCGCCGTTATTAGAACTGATATTCGATTGACGTACGACATCTACAGAAAAAAGAATTTTGTACTTTCTTTCATAAACAGTATATCGAATCATTGCGATTCTCATAAAATTGTGGTTTTTCTTATCGTTATTTCTTATCATTACATCAGACTTGTTCTCCAACATAGTTTTTCACAGGCAAGTAGCTTAGTTCATCCATTTCTTACCGAAAATAGCAAAAAATATCTCTTTTAGAGGTGTATTTTGCAAGTTAGTAAGAAGTTTTTGGAATTTCGTTGTTAGAAGTAGAGTGCCTATTACTTTGCTTCATTAGAGAGATGATATGCTATTGAATGCTACATTAAAACAAAGTGTAATTTCTGTATGATTAAATAATGTAATTGAAATAATTAAATGAATTTTTTTAATTTTAATTTTTCTTTTTGCAATTATTGTAATTCTTTTATTGTTTTATTTTATATGTATGCTGTTGGGTTTGTTGTGGCTAAAAAGAGTTTTTTTTTTCCTTTATGCTTTATCAGAATCTATAGTTTCTTTCTAGATTAATTTTTTAATTTTTCTTGATTTTGATAATGGCTCCTTTATTTTATTGTCTGCTAAACATTGTCAATTTGTTTCACTGTTCATAAAAGTTTTAGTTAGGGCTTCATTGCTTTGTATAGTTTGTACTTTTTATTATGAATGAATTTTTATTTTTGATGTTTTGAAAAATAATTAAAAATTGGTATTTAATCATTTAAATTACATTATTTAATTTATATTTATAATCTTATTGATGGAATCTCTATGGTTTGTTGTATATTTTGCTTTTTTAAATTAAAGAACAATTTGAAAATAGTCTGAGTGTTTTAATTCATATCTTTGACTTTTCTTTTTTATTCCTATAATTCGATATTATGATTGTTTATGCTTGATTAATATGTACAGAATTAACAATTTAACTTAGATATTATATTTCTTTGTCATTAATTCGCTTCAACAAAATTAAGTCGATATATCATCATTTAATCTTCATTTTCTTATTCAAGCTTATAGCAAGTTGGATAAAACATGGCCGCCGACAGACCCTTGGCCGAATGTTTTGAGTCGAAAAGAAGTGTCTGTTTGGTGCAGGAAATTCACAGACGGCTAAACTGAACTGCAAATCTAGTCCTACATTCAGTCTTATGTAATCTTATAGACAATGGTACAATTGTCTACAAATCCAAACATCACTTTCACACCTGACTTAGCCCATTCACTGTTCTTGTCTTTGGAAGCCTGTTTTCTCATGTTCTTGCACAGTTTCCTCAATTCTCGATCTTGTCTCGGAGTTGTTGCCTTTGGTCTTCCACTTCCTTTTTGCCTCTTATTATAGGCACTCTATTTAGAAGTAGACAGTGACGCCATCTGTCGGTCGGTTGGCTCGCGAATACCTGTTGATACTAATCCTTCTTATTCACAATTGTGACGAAAATGTGTTCACGATATTATTTTTGTTTTATTTTATTTTCTCTTCTATTGCCTGTCCAACGAAAGTTGGACTGGGCGTGCCAAATAAAATTTCCAATCTCAATTGCTAATCATTGTTAATTTTACTTTGAAACAATGTCTATCAATCGAAAATCAAAAATTTAACTGAACACGCCCACTCCAACTTTCGTTGGGTAGATTATAATTTTTGATATTTATTTAAAACGTCTTGCTTTTTGACGTTTCGTTGTTGTCTTCAACTTGCCGTTATTAAGCACTTTTTTAGGTATTAGTAAATATCCTCTTGATTAAAATATATAGAGAGAAGAAGAGAAAGAAGAGATATAGGTATCACCTTATCTATTTTGGATAATTAGTCAAGATACTTACGAGAGAGACAGATAGACTTTCACTTTTCCACATTTGATTTTTTATTCAGCATGGATTTAGGATAACTTTATGTTTGACCAATCAGAAGACCAATATAATGTTATCCCAAACCGCTATTACTCCTCTTTCATTTAACCCCCTTCCTTCCCTTCCCCCAAGTTCACAACTGCAATGTAGTGGGGTAGTCTGTTAAATTTGTACACAAGCGTGCTGAAGAAGATCGCATGGCGATTGTAATGCGCATCCATGATGAATAAAAAATCAAATACAGAAAAGTTTTAAATTTTTTTTTAGTCTTTTCTGCCCTCATGATTGAGACAGTCAAGATGGAAGCCTTTGCCCAGAGCTGTGTTAGCCATATCCACTCTTCCCCACTGCAGTCATTTACATGGATCCATTGTGATGATTTATTGCATCTACACAAAATATTCCTCTAGCCGATGACTTGTTGATGATCGCCTCAGTCTATGGACTGCGGTAAAATGGAGGAATTGCATTCACTAACCTCTTCAACTGTCTTCACACTTATTTGGTTAATGAAGAACTCGCCATCAACATGCCATCTACAAGCCTGAAATCTCATAGCATTAATCTCGCCGCGAGACTCAAGAGCTATCCAATGTATATTCAACACATTATTTATCACGGACGATATAGGGAGAAATAACGGATATTCGTCATGTTGAACCCAATCTTCTAGCAGTTGATGCGTGATGACTTCAGATTTCGTAACTATTCACAACGTGTAACTGAAAAGGGGGATTTTGAGACCAAGTGAAATGCGATTATTCCGCATCAAAAACTGGTTAATTTTATGTCACCCTTAGCTAATTTAAACTGCATCAAAGACTGTTTATATGAATAGACGGAGTTATACAAGGTCTTTATAATTAAAGTTCCATTTTGACATGGCCATAAAAAAACAACTACTGGATCAAAAGCTATAATACTTGTAATATTATACAAGAGGGCATGGGAAGTTCATAGCCACCAAAAAAAAATTAGTTCAAAAGGTCACCACTAGCATGGAATGGCGCTCTATGCAATATTCGTATACGAAATTAGACATGAAGACACAGGTTAACAAAGTGGTTTATGCACATGCGCTTTACAAGTCATTTGGTTTTCAGAAATAAGAAAGGGAGCCTCGTTGTCAGTACGCCTCATTTGTTACTAATCGACGATGCCTGTTTCCATGCAAGACCGTGTGTTTCTGGTTAAATGTTATTATGAATGCAATAGCAATGTACGGCAGGCTTTGCAACATTATCGTACCGCTCGACGAATTCATGTACGTTGGGGGCCAATGACACCGCAGAGTTTGAAGAAGATGATGACAAAGTTTGAAGCCACATTTGTTATCGGTAGCACCTGGCCGAGGAAGGAAACCGTCTCTGAGGCAATCGTGGAGGCTGTTTCAGTAGCTGTAGAGGAAGCAAAAATGGAAACCTCACAAGGGGCGTGCAGCGTAAGTTCTGTTGCACGTCGAATGCACTTACCACTGAGTACGGTGTACAAGATCGTACGTAAAGTGCTGCGGTACAACCCATACAAAATCCACCTTGTCCAACAACTCGAACCTAACGATCTTCCTCGTACAGAAACCTTAAAATTCCTTGTCCAAAATCCACCTTGGAATTCCTTGCACGGATGGAGGTTGACCCCATACGTAAAAGTTAAGAAGGGTGTAGATTCGGGGACCGTGGTGGCCATGCGACAGGACCCCTCTTAACTGTCTCCCTATCCACCGTCCTGGGAAAAGAGCGTCAAGTACTTGTGCTGCCAAACCGAAATGCGCTGGTGTCCCATCATGCATAAACCAGGTCTCGAGTCGTCTCTGCCTTCTTAATAACCAATAAATGAGACGTTATTTCAAGAATTTGTTGTAGCTTCTCTGCATGTCACCTGCCATCCACAGAGTAGAAAAACCAGCTGCTGAAACTTAACTTTTAACTGCGGAAATCTCATAAACGGTTCGTTATCCGAACCATGTTTATATGAACTTTTGTTTTCATCTCGCGGTGGGGAATCACTATCAGAAGTTTGTGATAGGGTTTTAAATACACCCTATATATTTAAATTTTTCTTGTTTCTTATTCTTATCGTAACATCTAAACCTCGGTTCATAAATTACTGATTATCCTCTAAATAATGGATATTAAAAAAATAAAATAAAATAAAATCTTGTAAACATTCCAAGGAAGAGCTTTAGCAGTGAAGTAGAAATACATTTATACGTTTATTAAAAATAAATTAATCCCCTCCCGCCTCCCGAGTAGGATAAGACAAGTCATCTATTTTTGGTGAAGCCCCATTTGGTCGCCTCCCATTTGGACGTTTGACCTGACCCATTTGATCGCCTCCCATTTCGTCGCTTGCATCCTCAAAGACTTTCTATTAACTAACTGTATTTAAACAAAAACTAATACAGCCAAAAATTATTAATTAATAATATTTAAAATAAAAATCATATAATATCAAAATATTATATTTATTCTTCATTTTCATTGAGAATAAATATGGTATTTTTAATATAAAAAATTCAAAAAGAATTCAATGTGGTTAATTTAATTTAAGAAGTAAATTAAAACCATTTCCAAGTTCTAGAGTTGACCTAATTGGCTGAATTTTTTATTGACCATAATACCTTTCGTTCATTTTCACTTTTCAACATTCTCTTTCTAGACAACCATACAGGCGGTAAGACGTTTTTTTATTTTCAGTTTTATATGTCGATCAAAGTAGTTTAGTAAGTTTATATCCAGTTAGCAGATACCATGGCTTTTAAAATCTTAAAATCAACTACAGGAAAAGACATAA
Organism: Rhysida immarginata; assembly: GCA_023313115.1. NCBI lineage: Eukaryota > Metazoa > Arthropoda > Chilopoda > Scolopendromorpha > Scolopendridae > Rhysida > Rhysida immarginata. Next base: position 761,368 of record JAHWFO010106844.1, read on the forward strand.
TTTCATACAACAAACACCTGTACAGTTTTGAAAAAAAGAATGCACAAGGTGTTAGGAGATTTAAATGTTCCTGAACCCATCGATGGTATTCCTGAACCCATCGATGGTTTCCTGTACCCATCGATTGTGTTTCGATGATGGTTCATACCATCGATGGTGCCACCGATGGTGGTTTTAAACCATCGCACACCTCTATTAATAAGGCATCAACATGTAATTAAGTAACACATGCAGAAAAATACATTTTATTACCGCGGCTCATCATGGCCCTATGGGCTGAATAAAGAACAGGCGATCAAATGGGAGGCGTCCAAATGGGAGGACGACTAAATGGGAGGCGTCCAAATGGGAGGCGACCAAATGGGGCTTAACCCTATTTTTACTCCTTTATCTCCACTTTTTACCTCTCCCCAAGTTTTTTTTAATCAATAAATTGATTTTCTCGAACGTAATTTGTAAAAAATGTAAAAAACCTCGTATCTGCTTTCCTTCGTCATCGTTTCCGAACGTATGATATATCACATGCCATATGTTGCCCTAGTTCTAAGGACCAAGTGACTGCTCGTTTTCTCTATGGGTAGAAGTGATCTGGTAATGGTTGATGGTCAGATGAATTCCTTGAGGTATAAATGGATTCTAAAACAACAATTTGGAGCTCATGCTGAGATTCTTGGAGGAAAAAATGGGATATTCCAACCCCCGCAAATCCGATCCCACTGGAACAATTGGGCCTAAACTTCATAGTAATGTAGATCTTGCCTAGAGGAATCTGGATACTGAATTTTACGCCTTTACGTACCTAAATAGCACATAGATATGTTGCCCACTCTGAATCCCACCCCCGTAATTCCGACCCCCGTATACCAATCAAAACCAAACTAAATAGTGCAGATGGACATGCCCATAGTAAGCTACATTCCGAATTTCAACCTTCTACCTCAAAAAAAAGTAGAAACTATGAAGGGGACGGACTGACATTATAAAACCAATAATTAGTTCCATTCTTGGTTTACTTACGAGGGTCAGTCAAATGAAAACCGGAAATATTTTTTTACAGCTCCTTTATTACAGACAGAGTTGGTACACTAGTTTTCAATGTAGTCCCCATCTTTTTGATGCATTCCGCCATCGAGTCGGGAAGACATGGATACCTCGGAAAAAAAAAATCTTCATATAATGGAGATCTTGTTTATAGGAATCTGCATACCGAATTTCACTCTTTCTTATGCATAAATACACCTAGACCTTTTGGTCCTCTCTAATTTTCACCCCCAAAACTCCGACCTTAGTGGGCTAATTAAACCAAACTAAATAGTGAAGGTGCACATGCCCATAGTAAGCTACATTCCGAATTTCAACCTTCTACCTCAAAAAATGTAGAAATGATGAAGGGTGATTCAAATCGTGTGTAAAATAAAACCAATAAGTAGCTCCATTTTTCCGCTACTTAATAATAAGCTTATAGATTACGAGCACTTGAGCAATCGTGCGTCGACAAAGCGATTTCACGTGCGCGCGCCGATGTCAATAATGCTTAAAAGATGGAACAGAAAATAACAATGTATTCCTTCTTGACAAATCGATTGTTATAAGACATGCCAGTATCTTTGAATTCTTTACACTCACTGTTTTAGCACGTGAATTCGACTTGAAGGGGTCCACGAAAAATTCTGAAAAGTTGATACTTCTGAGCTAAGACTTTGATGGTCATATTTCTGAAAACAGAATTTAAAAAAGTTAATCCGTTTTCAAGTTATCGTGCAAACGGCGGACGGCTGAATAAACGTACAGACCAAGGGCGCATTCTTATAAGTAGCTTTTATGCTAAAGCTCCTAATAAATCAAAAATAAAAAACTGACGTTTCGGATAAAATATATCCTTTGTCAAAGCAGGGAGGATAATTCTCTAAAGAAAGAAGAATATTAGAGAATTATTTTGAAAATGAGGATGATTATTCTCTATTACAATCGAACCTCGATATCTCGAATTTCACGGGAACAGAAAAAATTCGAAATAAAGAGGTTTCCAGATATGGATGGTTACTTTTAAATCAAGATTTTTAGGTTATTAAAGGTACTATGAGAATACGGAGAACACAAGGAGATAAAATGTCATGTGTATAAAGAGTACGCCACGTGCAATAGAGACCGAGACTTGACAACGATATCGAAAAATTTTTTCGCGATTTTTATTTTCATGGGGATCCCCAAGGAAATCCCTAAGAATCGTCTAACTTTAAAGGTATCCATTCACTTATAGAAAATTCTCAAGGAAAAAGCCTCCGGGATTTCCTTGGGGATTTTCGTTACCGAACCCTCGCTCACATACGTGAGAGGATTTCTTTGAGGCCGACTGTCGTAACGCCGCTTCTGACTGCGTAGTTCCGGCCGCAAGGCGGAAAAAGAATTGTTTCTTTGTTCGGGATTTTGGGGACTGCAGAATCCACAGGTGACCTCAAGGCCGCCTCCACATACGTTGGGGAATTCTTCCAGGTCTGGACTGCGTAGTGCAAACCTTAAGGATTTCGTGTAGGTGAATGGCTACCTTTACTTCATTTCAATGAACTACTCAACAACCTCTGGTCTCGAATGCAATATTCTATTCCCTATAATGAACTTGCCAGCCTTCGCGGACTACGCTGTAGTTTCCTGCTCTAATTTTTTTTTTCTTCACGCAAATCGATTTAAAAACTCGTGATTCGAGAAAGATACGTTGAAATTAGTTAGTTGATTGGAAGAAAGTAATTGGACACTTTCGATTTTAGGCGTTTTGTCGAATATCTAAAAAAATACTTGACGAATTATCCTGAAATTTCAGGGGTGTAAAAAGGATGTTACTCCTCATATATTTCAGCGAAAGTTTTCTCCCGAAGGCAAATAGGGGACCAGCAAAGAAGTGAACCAAAAAAATAATGTTTGGAATCACCCTGTAAAAAATAATGCTTGAAATGCATTATAGCTGTAGCATATGCTTAGGAGGCTTGGTTTACTTTTCTGTGTTCATTTGTATGAGAATAGCACGTATATTCATAGAGATATAAAGGTTTCTTTAAAAAGGTCGAAATGTTTTCGTAAGTTTTTTGTTTATAACACGCAGGATTTTCAACCCAATGCAATGCCATTTATAGAAAACTTGACAAACTACAGTACAGACAACACCCTGCAATCAGAATACAAAAATATTAAAAATTTTATGAAATATGAGCATTTTTACTAAATAATGTTTAATTGCGCATGCGCATGCTTTACTAAATTGTGTTTTGCATAATATATTAGCCAAATGTATAGAGCTACCCTTTTAAAAAGCCCAAGCAAATATCGTGAAAATTGAGAAAGATATCGCCGATAGAATGAGTTGAATTTCAGTTGCTCTCAAAACTAAACAAAACGATAGGGGGCTTTCTCCAAACTTTTATTTTTGGATCGGACACCAGTATCAACTTCTTCTTCTTACGGTGATATGAAGTCAATATGAAGTCAATCAAAGCCTTCAACACAGTTTCTCGTAAACAACTTATAAGTGAACTACAAACCATGCATATTACTGGTCCATACCTGACACTAATCAAAGACTAACTCTCCGATGGAGAAAACAGCATACGCGGTAACCCCCAAATTACTGCCAATACTCGAAGTGGAGTAATCCAAGGAGCAGTCCTAGGGCTACTACTATACGCCGTCACCCCCTCATCCATTTACCAACATGAATTTAATCTAAGCATACGAAGTTAAGTAGATGACAACATTCTCTTTAAAAGACCCCAAAGACTTAGACACTATAAACAATCAAACAGAACAAGCTCTAGGGTGGTTAGCTACATGGTACAAACAGCGAGGAATGAAACTTAATCAAGATAAATTCAAATCAATAATTATATCAAAAAATGCATCCAGACCCTCATCTATAAAAATATTATGGTTCACCTTTGATTCTTGTTTACAATTCTATAGTCTAACAGATACCATAATTATCAATCTCCTCCGCAAATGCCAGGCCACTGAAATCAGACAAGTAATACAATGCAATGTAATATCAACCTATATTACAATATTATAATCCGGGTGAGTACCACAAAACTTAATTTAATTCGCATTAAAATTGCTTATAACCAAATACTACGTACAGCATTCAGATTAAGCAAAACTACACTACTTCAATTACTTCAATTACCCGAATTTGCTGTTATTATAATCTCCCTACGCTACCAAACATACGTCTCATTGGAATAACGTTTTACATTACTGAATTGATAAATGCTTTACACCGAAAAGGTCATCCTGCAGAATTCATTAGAGATCGGTATATTCATAACACCGATTACCGGATCATACGTCGATACAAATTCGAAATCCCAATAATGGTATCCAAACCATTTTCCATACAATGCCATCTATTTATGGACAAACTATCATCATCAAAACGACAATAAAGATTCAAAACAGCATTACCACCACCAAACAGTCTACCCTATTATCAATAATTACAGAACATTATATCAAAGGACAATTGGATTAAGACTAGAGTTTTCCTGAAGAGCAACTAAACAATTCCGAACTCCTATTAACTATTTTTATATTGTAATCTATGTTTTCCCAATTATAATCTACACTTACTCTAATTTATTATCCTAAATGTAATTTATTCCATCCGAGATGCAACTAAATAAATAAGTCAAATTTTTTGTTTTCGTATGAAAAATTTCTCTTTTCGAAAAAATCTTAACTTTATAATGTTTTAAATTACTTCGCTGGCACACGAAGTCAAAATTCGACATAGCAAGGTTTTCCGAGAAAATGTTTCCAGATAACGAGAAAAATTACATTAAATTAATAGTGAAAATGTAGTGAAATAAAAACTTTTCGAGTTATAGCAAACGTTTAATACTATTTTTTATAGATCTGATATAGAGTTATCATAATCTCTTTCTTATTGGGTAATTAGAAAACACTTAATAAAAATTTTGTATCTTATAAATAAAATGTTTAATTAATTCCTTTTGCCCATCCAATCCATTTTACCTTTTCTACATCTCTATTAAGTGATCATTCACGCAACAAAAAGATAAGGAGGTCACACAATAATTGCGCTATTTCCCTTATCCTATTTCAAGTTAAAACAACCATTTCTTCTTTAAATCTTAAATTAAGTGGATCAGGATTGAATTTAGCCAGTTTGGATCAGGGTTCATTGTCTCAAGAGTTAAAAGTGGCAAAGAAGAAGGTCGGTCCCTCCAGACCCGCACCCATCGTTACAATTCGTTCTAGGGGTTCTCTATGGGATTGAGGAGGTCTGGTGTTCTCTATGGTGGATACTATGGTTCCTGGGCATTCATGAAAAAATGTGCTACAGCGCTCAGTTTCCTGGATGTTAGGCAACAAGGGCATGGGGCTACCTAATTACTGGAAAACGACCGGAAGCGACGAAAAATTTGGTCTGAGAAAGAAAACTCTTCTGTTGTGGAGTGCTTTTATCGATCAAAGCCATCAAACCGTGGAATTACAAGCAGCTGAAAACCGAAACAAACCATGAACAGCTGAAAGTGAATAGACAATGCAGCAAATATGAATCCTCAGCATGAAGCAGTGTTAGGTACCAAAAATCTTAATTGAGATAATTAACTGTATGGAATTATGAACAGAAGTACTGAGTCGAGATTTGATGTTTAGAAAACTATTTTTCTTTAAGACTAGCTTTTAATAAAACTAGAATTGGACAATTTTATGGTACGTAAAAAGTCAGTAAAGAAATATCTTCAAAGAAATAAATTACAAAATAATTAAATTGAATAACTGAATGGCAATAGATAAAGTTCTTTACTAATATTCACCACTTTGGAAATCCAAATAGTAAGTAGCAGAGAAATAAATGGTAACACAATTTTGTAGTAGAAATAATCTTTAATACGTAGCCTCCATTCCATAGCCTTGGAGGTTTTTGTCATCCTTCACTAATGCTGTTCTCCGTATCGGTGAGTCCATTTCTGGGTCGCCATCTATCATAAGGTAGAAAATAGGTTTAACAGTCAAACAAAAACAATTGACCGATTTCATAAGCTCCGACTCTAACTAAGTAGCTCCACCTTCATTCAAGATGGCTGCTGTTGGTGCTACTCCAGAGACAATTGACCGAGTTCTTTCATTTGTCTCTGTGCTACTCCATGTGCGAATGCTTCCTCCAAATCGACTAGAACCCATTCCTTGAACAAGTTACGCGATTTCAAACTCGAAATTGGTTTAAAATTTGCGAAAAAACAAGGTGTGATCAGCGAAACGCTGTGTTTCTTCTAGTATCCTTTGCCTTTGCTGCTTTTCCAGCTCTGCTTTTCCAGCTCTTCTTTTTCCTTCTGGAGCCTATCTTCCTCTTCTCTTGCTCTCTGCTCACGGAGATGTTCCTCTTGTTCAACATTTTGTCTTTCAACTATACATTTCGTATGATTTCTTCGATTTACATGAATGAACGAGCTTCGACTGCTTTTTTGTCAGGTGATTTATGGTGAGATTTTATAAGCAGGTTTCGAGATGGAATGGCATCTCCCTTTAAATTTTTTCTCTCGTACAAATAACCTAATAAGTATTAATTTTATATTATCTCTTTTCATTCAAAAAATGTAATAACAAAAGTGTGTTCATACTCACCGGGTAACGAAACATAACCATTCTCTGTAAAGTGATCAGAGCAAACTCTCATATGCACCGAAGCTTCTTTGTCAGTTTGAATCTTAACAATCCATTCACGTCGTAGTTGTAAATTCATATGAAATATATGAAATCCAACTTTGTTACGACCTTTTTTATTGATGCATTGTGGCACACAGCAATTCAACACCATGTTCAATTTTGGATGTGTGCAACTGTGCATGAGAGTGTAGAAAAACAGTCAAACGTAAGTAAAGAAAACAGCCGGCTCGGTGGCCGAGAGCGTTGAGGCGCAGGTCTTGCCGTTCTCGTAACCAGAGAGTCGCGGGTTCAAATTCCGCCGAGGTTATGGATGTTTGTGTTTGTCTATTTCACCATCATCCTTTCATCCCAAACAGCTAGTCTCCTGGATAAAAGGGGAGATGCAGGCTGAAAATCCATCCATCATTCCATACAAGTAAAAAACAGCGTGCAATAAAACTCATTATTCTATATTTTAATAAAATTACCTGTAATACGGCACAATGTATTAAAAATATAATCCACTAGAAATCGTTTCGAGAAGCAACCTTCACGAAAGCGTCAAGAGCTTCCTATTTAAGCAGGAGTATTAATTCTCTAAGAAGAATAGCATATCAGATCTTGATTATAAACATTTTTATTTTATTTTCTCATTTAAGGCAGTTTTTATACCCCCCCACCTCACCTCGTTTTCTAGAAATATTCAGTTTTGGTTTATCAAACACCATAAGCGAGTGTCAGAGGCCCATGAAATGTATTACTATGCCAGACCGCTCATAACCAGGAAGCCATCAATTTCATTTGCTGGCAAGTTGGAGCGGAGTTCAGGCTTTAAACTAATTTAACATGGATTTTCTTCACTTAATAATTTAATAATTCAACCTTTATAATTTCATCACTTCACCAACAGTTCCGTTGCACAATCCTTTTAACGTCCATAGGTTTTGACGGAGCATTACCTTGCAACCTTTTCCAACCGCAGATAAGAAGGGTCCGTGTTCTTCGTCAGATGATGCCTCCCGAGCAGCGTTGTTATTGGTTCAGCAGCAAAAAATGTAACAGGTACACTTAAGTTACGAAGGCATGATTCCTTGTGTTCCGAAATTTCCTTATTGCGGACATCAATGTAATGGCATTAGAAAAATGGGCTTTCTCGTTAAGATTGTAACTTACAAATCTAGATTTTAACAGAAGAAACTTACTTTCACACACTTCATCAATTGCGAGACGATTGAGTAGTTCACGAAAAGGTGCCTGGTTTTCACCTACTTGACGCATAATTGTTGTTAAATGAAATACTTTTTTCAGTTGTTGGTAGGCCAATTTTCCTTGAACAGCAAAAGTAGATGATGGATTCGGTTGCTTATACAGGGTGACCCCCAAAAAACGGGAACTTTTTAACAATCCAATAAAACCAAGAGTGATGGAAGAAAAACATTTTATTCATAGTAATTGAAACCTGTATACTTGCCATTTACGAAACATGAATGGAATTTATCATTTTTATGGCGTCCTCCTGTACGAATGCATTCTTGAAATCTGCTGTTGAGATTCCTCACTGACACCTGCAACATCTCAGTTGGGATACTGTGAATTTCATCCTGAATTCTCTGTTTTAACTCATCCAGAGTTCTTGGTCGAGTCGTGTACAGTTTACTCTTGAGATAGCCCCAAAAGAAAAAACCACAAACGGACAAATCTGACATTACGGACCACTTCACGGAGCTCAACCCGAACGTTTATTATTCTTCAACGACATCACATATGTCCGGTTTTTTTAATACAGACCACGGTCTATAGATATTCATGGTCATCGAGCTGCATTGTTAAAATGAAGCTAAAGTTTCTAGCTCCCGATAGGGCGGGAACTCTATTGAAAACTGGCGCTGCATGTACAATCGGCCCAACTGCGCCTGCAGCGCCGCCCTATAGGCAGATAGAAACTTTACTTTGATATTCAGTTTCAATGAAAATCTCTATCGCAGGTTGCGGTCGGCCTTAGTGCGATCTATGCGGTACCTAGCGCAATCTGTTTTCCTGAACTTCTCGAAACAATGTAAAATGTCCTAAGCTCGATGACCATGAATATCTATAGACCGTGATACAAACCACCTTCAGGCACCACACAAACTGTGTGCGAGATTTGGCTACTATTGCTTTAGTAATTTAGACGTGATGACGTTACAATGGTGATTGAAAAGGAGCTACGCTCCAAGAAATGTACATTTACGATCGAGACCAACCAACGATACCTCTAAACGATTCAAGTTTCCAGAGATCACACATCAATCGTTACACCCGATCCTATCTGCAACCGCCATCTTGAATTCCTCCGTTTTGATGACGTATAAGAGAACCAATCACAGGCGAGAATGAAATCGGTCAATTATGCAATTATATCAAAAATTCTTCGTACAGAAAAAATAAATCTCCTCTTATGGAATACAGTTCCCAAAAAGAAAATATCCTCAACGTTCAAGAAGAACCAGAAAAATTTATAACATTAATCACAAATGATTAATTAAGTCTATCCACCCCAATACGCAATAATGGGTGCGGCAATAATAAAAATAAATAATTAATAATTCCTCAAAACAAAATTCTCTTGTAGATTTCAATGGAGCAAAGAATTATTTCGCGTGATAAAAGAGGAAGAATTGCGAGAATTTCCAGTATTAATATACACTACTCGTAAGTTCGTGCAACGTGCGGACGCGGGTTGTCATGCAGCAGGACGCCTTTGAGATGCACAAGTGCAGGTTGTTGCTGACACAGTTTGGTGTGCATACGATGCAGTTCATGACAGTAGGTCGCAGCGGTGATCGTCTCCCCCTGCTGCAGGAAGCTGTAATGTACTACATCACGGATGTTCCACCAAACTGTAACCATGAGCTTCCTGGGGTGCAACGGAGGTTTAGGTAACTGTCGCGGGGGTTCATCAGCATCCAGATACTGTGCTGACCGTTTCCTATTGTCGTATAGGAGCCACTTCTCGTTGCAGGTGACAGTGCGATCAAGAATCCCCGCTTCTTCATGGCGCAAAAGCAATTCCGTACCCACCTCCAACCGATTCTCTTTTTGGTTTTCCGTAAGTTCATGTGGGACTCATTTGTCCTGCTTTTTCACCTTGTCGATGGTCCTAATGTGTCTACTGACAGTCGACGCTGATTTGAAGGGTCCTTTCCACAGATCGCTTCAGATCAGCGTCATTCAACACGTCGGGCGGTCTGCCGCGTGGCTCATTTGCCAGGTCCGTCACTCCCGCCCGGAATTTTCGGAACCAACGTTGGACAGTACGTTCGTTTATGATGCCTACACCGAATACCTTATTGACGTTTCGAGAGGCGTTGGATGCAGTGTGATTCAACCTGAACTCGTAATGCATTATCACACGTAATTCTTATGAAGTCATGACTATCTTCGCTTGGGTTCAAACGCTATTAAATATCATCGCAGACATGCAAATTTCAGGCAGCTGGTCGCTGATAGGTTTATCTCTGTGAATGTACCACTTTGTTATGGGTACTTGCTACTAAACGTGGAAACCGTGCTGAAGCGCGGAACCCACCTCGAAATCCGACATTTGATATGCAACGATCTGATATTAAAGGTTGGCTGAGATTTCTAACACATTTGCATTGCAATGAAGCCAACCTCAACCCAATCTGACCTTAAATGATTCTTTCTCGCCCATTTTCTCAAAATCTTTCAAAGGGAAGGGTGTGATTAAAAATTGTTTTTAGACTAATGTGGTGTTGCACTACAGAGTAGCAATAGGAAATTTTCCTCTATCTTTAATAGTTTTCGAGTTAGCAAATGGATGACCCTTAAATTTGGGGGTCAAAGTCAAATTTGAATCCGGCAATGAATTCCCCCTCCCCCTCCTGTTATCTATAAACCACACTCATCAGATCTCGCCTACCTGGCAGCTATGAGATATCTGCTATGTTACCAGACTTTTTGGACACCTTGTATATACATGAGTACTAGAGCAATCGTGCATCGACAAAGGGATTTTACTTGCGCCTACCGATGCTTAAAAGATGAAGAGAAAGTAACAATATACTGGGTGATTCAAAATTATGTCCGGCATTTCAAAATTTTACTATGCATTTATTTTATAACATAATTGTCACATAGATTTCGTCGAGAGAGATCGCTCTCAAGAGGAAAGGGGGAGGATGACGTAGAGGACGCGTCGACGAATGCTGATGTCATCTCAAAGGAATCACGTGGGAAAAGAGAATTGGAAAGGAAAAAAAAAGAAAGATGGACGCGGGGAAGACGGCAGGAAAATGTGTCTCCAGCTAGTTTTCGAGAATTGCATTGCTCAAATTATGGGCCTCGACAAACTCAGCGAGCCCGTAAGAAATCCCATAGAACGTACATACCACGAACGGGGTCGAGGGGATTTTCATGGAGAAGCGAGACGTTCGGCGACGACTTCGTAAGAACGGTCGGCGAGAGGGGTGAACGATACGAGGTGACGGAAGCGAGCAGCGAGCCCAAGGACGGAGATTTTCGACGGGAGCCAGCATCATTGCAAGGTAGGCTCGAATAAGCCTTGGAAAATCTCATCGTATATTTGGAGGCCGCATCTTCAGCAGCGGAGAATTTCTCGAGCGAAGAGAAGCCATCTCGTCAGCGACACGACGTCCCCGCACCGGAGAATGGAAGACGCCGGCTGTTAAGAGTCGACGAAGAAAGCGACAGAGCTGGATACATAATTAACGGTAGGACCTTTTCCTGCATAGATTTTGAAATTAATGCCCAGACACAGGGCCTAAGAAACTTAACGATATTCCACGTTCAAGTACGGACAGTTGTAATTAAAGACTTTAAAACATTATTCTCTCCGGACGCTGACGAACTTGTAGAAAATAACGAAGCTCTTGGAGTGTTTCCCTTTTCCGTGTTAACTTACCTGTACAGCGGTGTAGGAGGGATCATTCCAGGGTATTCGTCTGATTTTCTTGCATGAACTGTTGTCTATACGAGGACTGCTTTTTATTGTGCGTCGGAAGGGTTACTTTGCTTACCTGCAAGGATCGACGTAGCACACCGAGCCAGATAATCACATGATTTTGAATTTATTGGCAAAGTAAAGAGCTGGCCAGGCGTAATATTAGCGAGACTTAATATTATGTGCGTTCAATGCTAAGCGCCCGAACTTTTATTTATTGTTCTTCGATTTCTTTATTAAAGAACGGTGTACCGACAGTGCTCAGCGACGAAGCCTGCAAAGTGTTTAGCGACGGCGTCAGCGACTTCTTTTGAAAGTTAGTGTATGCGACCCGGGCTATTTCTGAAATCCTGGTTTGAGTGCTACTGTATTTGTATGTTGTGGCTACTACATAAGCAACGAGGTGTTCTTGTGTTAGCATATATAATGGTGCCAGCAATTTAAAAGCCCAGAGTGGCCTTGCAACGTGAATATTGTGTAATTCTTGTGGTGTTAATAATTTCTTTATGAGTAATTTTGGTGATACAAAAATATTTATGTGAAGTTGACCCAAAGTGCCTATTTCTAATAATTGCTTAAAATTAAGGTGCAATTGTGTTATGTTTGAAAGTGCTTCTGTGAAAAACGTAATAAAATTTGCTGTCCATCCTCCTGGTGCCATAAGGAGGTTATTGGTTTCTAATTTAGTGTGTTATTTCGACGACCGGGGAAATCACCGATATTTATGCGAGTATTCTTCTCAGATCTTCTCTACCCGGCTACGACATCTTAATTCAACGTTCTCGACATTCAAGAGCCACCACTTCGAATTTGGAGCGGCGTGAATCTTCTATGCGAGCCCCAATTATTCTTGCTTCGTAATTGAAATTAATTACGTAGGACTATTAGTCAAGGGCAAGTTACCCAGCTACAGTTTCCACTGCATTGACATTATAGATTTGAATGACTTTTGCAACTTTATCTTATTTATCAATTTTCTTCTTATACTGTTATTCAAATCCGAAATAAAAAGACTTATTTATTTATCAATTCTCGTTTTCTGCCTGAAAAAATTCTGAAAAGTTGATACGGCCGAGCTAAGACCTTGATGGTAATATTTCTGAAAACACAATTTGAAAATTTTAATCTGTTTTTAAGTTATCGTGCAAACGGCGGCCGGCCGGATAAACGTACAGACCAAGGGTGCATTCTCATAAGTAGCTTTTTGCTCTTATAGCTCTTAATAAGACAAATTGCAGACATGAACTGCCCAGAAGGGGAGTGAGAATTTCTCATTTGCTTTACATGGGCGACCTGAAATTATTTGGAAAAACGAGAACTGAACTGAAATCCCCTCTGGAGAGTACAAGCGAATTTAGCAAGGACTTTAGAATGCAGTTTGGCATTGACAAATCTACGACTATAGCCGTTGAGGCAGACAAAGTTGTTGAAAACGATGGAAGAGAACTTGATAATGAAGAATTTATAAAGGCACTGGCATCTGAAGAAGGATACAAATACTTAGGAGTTCGGAAGCTTCTGACTT
>JAHWFO010106844.1:792342-802682 GCA_023313115.1 Rhysida immarginata
CCCATAGAATTACTCCACTGTACTTTCCATTCCTTTCTCTGATAATAAGTTGAAGGGGCTATGAATGTGTATGTGCGTGAATATGTGTGTTCTACACAGGACACCACAATTCACATACCATGCGTTCGGGGATCTTTTTGTTTGGGATAGTCCTTTTCAAGCGACAACAACATCTTCAAGTGGGCTGCAATAATGACTGAAACTGAATTCTGTAAGCAGAATCATCTGCTTCCATAATTTAGGATATACTGTCCATTGTTGTAATCCACTTGAAGGCAATTTTTATGACCAGTCATACTCGGCAGTGCTCCCTTTTCCGAATGTTGAAAGGTTTCAATGTCAGAAAATTCTTGATCATCCATGTTTAAAAATATGTTGCTCAGTCACAGACATCTGCTTCATATTTGTTATTTAGGCTAATAGGTATGAAGTTTTCGACATTTTCATGAATGCTTATTCGCCTCAGACTATATCCGCTATAAAATATTAAATCATGATAATTTCTTGGAAGCTTAAAACGATATATTTCAGGAGAATCTCTAACCAGGAGAAGATTGGCCCGGCGGTTGAGAAACACTGGCCTAACACGGAGGTTCTGAAAGTGTGGGTCGACTAAACAATAAAATACCAAAATATATTCGTATGTATACCAAATGATTGTTTTCAAATAAATTTTCTTTATGCTTTATTACCAGCAGATGTTTTAATTCGTATTCCAATTTTATATCCAGGATCGCGAAAATATTTTTTCTGTTAAAAGTGGGAAACGCTTGAGAGGCGCTGGTCTAATAAATAGTTGACGGCATTAATCACGGCATCTTGATTAGCATTAATACCTTTGGTCTTTCAATAAGTGGTCCAAATGGCGAAGCATGTAAAAGTCTGGCGACATATGGCGAGGGAGGACCTCGTACCCCAAGGTTTTATTTGATTTTGTGCATGCTTCTAATAGATACATTGTTTCAGTGCTTCCATTTTATTGAACCACTGCAGTGTCCGCTTTCTGTCGCCATAACACACATTCATTTTTCATCAATCGTAAGTATCCGATGCAGGAAGAGGGCATGAGCCTCAGTCATTGGAGCTCCAGATGAGATATCTGCTGCTATTCGGTGAATTTGTGTGAAACGCATATATTCAGATTTTTTTAACCTTGCCAATAGCTGCCAAATATCTGCCATGTTGCTGGTGATACTAGAAGGTAGGCATTAAGTTCACCGTTATGTGGACGCTGTTTTCCGAAAAAAGAAAACAAGGAGGAAAAAGCATTCCCGGCTAAATATTTCGGTAACAGGTATCCATCTTCAGCTGTGAAAGACAAAAGAATAAAGAAAATAAAACCTTAAAGCTAGAAAACGTATAGATGGAGGAGGGGGGGCAAATTTAAGAATATCTCCCATTGGTTAAGCGAAAGGGATAATATACCCGATAAAAAATATAGTACAAATCAAAAAGGCTCATGGTCAAATGAAACAAGAGGAAGCCCAATAAACCAAGAGGAAAGGCAAGGACTCAAGGAAACTACTAATCCACAACAAAAGTTTATTCATACGAATGCGCATTTCGGCAGCCAAGCTGCCTTCGTCAGCGTATCCAAGACTTGATCAGGACAGAAAGTTCTGTTCAGATGAGTCCTTGTTAGTCTTTGTCCACAGTTTCTGGCTCCAATTCTCTCTATTTTCCAAGAAGAAAGGGTTTTCACTTTTTGGTTGTTTCATTCCACAGTATTTGCTTGTTTTTGGTTCTTCCATTTCATAGCCAATTAATTATGAAACAACTTAATAAAAAAGGCCATCACAAAAGTTCATTTGGCTCAAGACTCCTATGTTTTGACATTGACTTTGAAATATGATTCAAACTTCAACTTGTGTATTTGTCATATTCAGTCAATCGAATACCCAAAAATAATGACCATGAAGGTCGAACGTCTTTCCAAACATCGAGGATGTTGATAAGTATGTAGGGAACCTTCGGGGTAGTGGTAGGGGATCTAAAAACCAGCACTAAATACATATCATATAAACATGCGATCTGCTTCGCTTAGATTTTAATTATAGGTACGGTTTTCCTTTACCAGTTGGAGCTGTATTGTGTTTCTATTCAAGCTATTGTGTTGAAGCGTTCAGTTTAAAGGTCTATTATTTCTTCATACGATGGGTGTTCAAATTTGGCCTGGACTTTATTTTTTATAAAATCAGGAAACTACAAAAAAACCACACACAGCAGTTATTTCTCAAAGAACTTTCCTTGCTTCTCTACACATTTTTTCCAGCGTTCTGGGGGCGTCTGGATACTGTTCTGTAGAAATATTCAGGCTGATGTCGAAACCACGTCAGGACAGCCTTTTTCACTTCCTCATTGGAGCCGAATCTCTGCCCTTCCAAGAACTCTTCCAGTAGTCCAAAAAGATGGTAGTCGCAAGGGGGAGAGATCCGGGCTGTAGGAGGATATGGTAAGATGTCCCATTTGAGTTCCGCCTGTGTCCATAATCAGTTTGGCTATGTGTGGTCTGGCATTGTCTTGCAGAAAACAAATACCACTGGTAAGGAGTCCTGGTCGCTTTTTCCTTAGTGCTGGCTTCAGGGACCTTCTCAAAATGTCACAGTTGTAGGGTACATTTATGGTTCGACGTTCTTTCAGAAAATCGACATGAATGATACCCTTAATTTTCCAGAATATAGTCGCCATCGCTTTCGTTGCCGACGGTGTCATCCTGAATTTCTTGGGTCATGGTGAATCAGTGTGTTGCCACTCCATGCTCGCATGCGTGCTTTCAGGAGTATGGTGATGAATCCATGTCTCGTCGGTGGTCACAATACGCCTCAGGAAGTTGTCACCTTCCCTGTCATAACGCTGCAGCAGCATGGAACAGATTTCCATCCGGGTGGTTTTGTGATCCTCGGAGAGTTGCTTTGGGACCCATCTGGCAGAGATCTTGTTGAATTTCAGCTTATCGTGGATGATGTCTCCTTACTGCCTATGCTGATGTTCAGTACTGAAGCCAGTTCTCTGACATAAGTCCGCCTGTTGTCACTTATCAGCTCATTTGTTCGTGCAATGATGTCATCATTGACAGCAGTTGCTGGCCTTGCCTTATGAGGTTCATTGCCGGTGGATTCTTGCCCTCCTTCAAACTTTTGGCACCAAGCAAAGACGGATGATCGAGACAAACAAATGAGCTGATCTGTCTTTGAAGTCTCTGATGAATTTCAGATGCTTTCACACGTTCGTTGTGGAAAAACTTGATGATTATTCGTTGTTCCACTTTGGTCGACACATCGCTGCCCGCCATTTTGTTTGAAAAACAATCCGTTGTCATGGCAACCGGATGAGTGGTGCTGCATTTGCATGACAGGCGGTAGTTGCCATTCCAACAATGAAAGTTTAGATTTTTACCACAATGAAATTTACAGAAAAAAAATCCAGGTCAAATTTGAACGCTCCTCTTAATCTATTGCTAAAGCTTTTCAACGTAAGCATGTATTGTTGAAGCGAACGATTACTTACTGGCTACTGACAACAACTTGCCTATCAGAACTAGCTATTGATAGTGTAAGGCATAAAGTAATTACATCCCATATCTTACCATTGAAAGTTTCCAATAGTACCATATTGGTACCATTACAACACATATCATTGAACAAATTTTAACTAGCAATTATTTACGTCATATTCATTCATGACACGTCATTCCAAACCATTTGATATATTACATGCCATATCTTAGCAATGGAAGTTCCCAATGGTACAATAATGACACCATTATCACACGTACCATTTAAGTAATTTTGAACATTATTAATTTTACGTTGTACTCATTTAGTAGCTGATAAACTCGGCGTTGCTCGGGCTCTTTGTTTGAAGAAATTTTGCAATATCGATATGTGAATATAGAGATTTTTCATTGACGTTATCTAACGTCAGCTGTTCGCCATATTGGTGCACCACTGCTGCTTTCTTAACTCTTTTATTAGGAGCTTTAACATAAAAACTACTTATAAGAATGCGCCCTATGTTTGTACGTTTATCCGGCCGTCCGTCCGCCGTTTGCACGATAACTTGAAAACGGATTATGAATCGTGCAGTGCGATTCATGGAGTTTAGGCAATCCCAAGAAGAACAGAGCGTCAACGATATGCCCGCTTTTTTTGCAAATGGCGAACCGTGATAGAAAAAGTTCGATAATGTCAGTGCAAACAATTGTAAATAAGCATATTGTAAATGCTGTCGACGAAATTACGTAGGATTTGCGCTCGCGCTGATGCACCTGTATGGCCGCCTTATTGTTGCGACGTCACATGAAAACTCACCATACAGTAAAAATGAACACATGAAAAAAGCTTAGAATTTTTACAGTAAAAATTTATGGTGAAAAAACGAAAAGAATTCTTTTAAAATGCTCCCAATGGATGGCCCTCTCCAACTATAGCTCTCTACAGTTCTACCCAGCTTCAGTCGTGTGGGAATGTTGTGTATACCTCAGTGAGTTTTACGTAATGCAGACGAAAACTCGTATAGTACACCGCATGTACACTGCACATAATGAAACGTACCTAATTTTTGCAACTACACTGCAAGGAATCAGCACGCTAAATTTCCGCTTCCCACCTATAAGGAAATTGGGACAATTAATAATGAGTCTGTGTGGACCTTTAATAGAGACTTAAGCTTAGTTTCCATACATGCGTTTTTAACTGCGTCTCTGCGTCTAGATGCATAAATTGGTGCGTCTTGACGCACCTGTCATGGAAACAGATATCTGCGTCTCCGAGTCTTGGTTGAAGTGAAGTAGATAGGCTTTCTACTTCTTGACGCACTTGTAAATGCGTCTCAAATCTTTCTAGATCACATGATTGTTTTGCTTAAGCGCACTTACTTTGTTAACAAAAGACGTTCAGTCCAGTCGTCATTTCGCTACGGTAAGAAAGCAGAGGAATCCTTTCATCAATTTCTTTCCTTCATTTGATGGAATCTGTGCTCGGACACCAGAAATTAATAATGATATTTTAATAAATCCGAAAAACACCAAGACGGTGGCCATGATGGTTAGAGAGAAGCTTCTCCCTCTAACGAGAAAAACTGCAAAACAAACTCATGACGCATGCGCAGTTGAACTTTCTGCGTAGACTTCACGCATGCATGGAAACTGATACTTGCGTTCGAATTAAATGCATCAAGAGCTGTTGCAATGTGCGTCTAGGTGCGTCCTCATTATTTGCTTAACGCTGGCAAAAATCCAGTTCAGCTCGGAGAAAAATGTATAGAAAATAAAAGAAACCCTCTATTTCCTCGCCAAAGGCTTGCAGTCATTGTTGATGGTGCTTCAAGGAGCAATGGCTAAAGTCCTCATTAAACAAAGCAAACGATGACGTCATAATTTCTTATTCGAGGCCAACGAGAGACAGGCCAGGGCACTCAAAAGTCATATGATCATCGGGGACCGGGCAACAATTCATCCTTCATTGTCTCCATCTTGGATTTTAACAATTAGTATTTTTTCGTTTGTTGGAAACAATAAAGGACGGATTGTTGCCCGGAACCCGATGATCATGTGACTTTTGAGTGCACTGGCCTGTCCAACGCCTCCTAAAGATAAGGCCTGAGCGCGAAAACGTCATACATTGTTACATCATCATCCGAAGATACGTTTAATCGCATTACTACCAATAATAAGCCCTGAAATGCGATTAAATATCGGTTAATGCCCTGAAGTGCGATTAAATAAATAAACCATTAAGGAATGACATAACCAAGTACCGAAAGGTTAAACTAAACCATTCGCGGAACTATATTTTTAAACGGTCCTATGTTAACATTGGAAGTTTCTAATGGACCATTATGATACCATTAAACCACGTACCTTTGAAATAATTTTAACTATCATTAATTTTACGTTATATTCATTCATGACACATCATTCCAAGTTGTTTGATATATTACATGCCATATTTTAGCATTGCAGTTTCAATAAACCATAATGGTTCCACTAAAACAGAATGGTTCCACTAACCAGTTTCCTTGAAACCAATTTCGATTATCGTTAATTTTACGTTATATTCATTTATGACACATCATTCCAAGTCGTTTGATATATAGCATGCCATATTTTAGCATTGCAAGTTCCAATGAACCATAATGGTTCCACTAAACCAGGTTCCTTGAAACTAATTTCGACTATCGCTAATTTTACGTTATATTCATTAATGACACCTCATTCCAAGTCGTTTGATATATTACATGCTATATTTAAGCATTGAAAGTTCCAATGAACCATCACGGAACCACAAAACCAGGTTCCTTGAAACCAATTTGGACTATCATTAATTTTACGTTATATTCATTCATGACACCTCATTCCAATTCGTTTGATATATTACATGCTATATTTTAGCATTCAAAGTTCCAATGAACCATCACGGTACCACAAAACCAGGTTCCTTGAAACCAATTTGGACTATCATTAATTTTACGTTATATTCATTCATGACACCTCATTCCAAGTCGTTTGATATATTTCATGCCATATTTTAGCATTGAAAGTTCCAATGAACCATCATGGTTCCACTAAACCAGGTTCCTTGAAACCAATTTGGATTATCATGAATTTTACGTTATAATCCTTCATGGCACCTTATTCCAAATCGTTTGATATATTACATGCCCTATTTTGGTATTGAAAGTTCCAATGAACCATAATGGTTCCACTAAACCAGAATGGTTCCACTAAACCAGGTTCCTTGAAACCAATTTGGACTATCATTACTTTTACGTGATATTCATTTATGATACATCATCACAATTTGTTTGATATATTACATGCCATATCTTATCATTGAAAATTTTTGAAGGTGTCATAAAGGTACCATTAGTGCACGTGCCAATGTTTCGATTGCAACAATTTTCAAAATGATTCATTTTCTGAACCATATTTATTGGCCGAACTAGTAATTTATATTCTCTTGTATCTCGTCATTAAGATTTGTTTGACATATTACATAATATATCTGTCCATTGAAAATTGCTAGGTGGGGTCGTGATGGTGCCATTTGTGGACGTGCTAATGAACCGATTTAGATAAAATTTATGATTTTTTCATGGCATGTACCATATTCATCGACTGACGAAAATAGTAATGAATAACCGCGTCTATCTCGTCATTACGATTTGTTTTATATATTACTCAATATTTCTTCCCATTGAAAATTGCTGGGCGGGAAAATAGAGGTACCATTTATGCACGTGCCAATGAACCGATTTAGATAATATTTGTAACGGGTTCGTGCCATGAACCATATTCATCGACTGACGAAAACAGATTTTGAAAATCTTTCATAACCTCGGAGGAGTTTGAGTTACAGACAGACAGACGGACAGACACGTTTCCCCACACTGATAGCATAAAGCACCTTTCGGTACTTAATAATAAGCATCAATATCGGTTATCTTTAGGAGGCGTTGGCCTGTCTCTCGATGGCCTCGTTCTTAATGCTGGGAAAAATCTCATTCAGATAAAAGATACACTATATTCTCGCATGAAATATTTGCAATCATTGTTGATGCTGCTTCACGGAACAATCGCAAAAGTCTTCATTAAACAAAGCAAACGTCACAATTTTTAAACGCTGGCACAAAATCCCATTCAGTTCCAGGTAAATTGAATTTTAAAAATAAACTACAATGGAGAGGAAGAAAGAAAAAATAGAATTCTTTCTTAGTGAGCACCTAGTAGTCAAGAGAAATATATTTGCCAAATTTCAAGTTTGTAGGCTTCACAGTTTTGGAGATTTCGTGATGAATGAATGAATGAATGAGTGAGTGTATACATTTTCGCTCTCTCTTTTATATAATAGTATAGATGACACGTCATTATAAAGTTGTTTGATATATTAAGTGCCATATCTTAGCACTGGAAGATTTTTAATGGTACCATTATGATACCATTACAAGACGTATAATTTAATTAATTTTGGCTGATTTTGACCACCACGGAAGACCATCACGTGTCTTCACTTAATTCACAAGCCTTCTCTCTACCTTAGCTATCGAATGGTAAAGAGAGAAATGCATTGATCAATGCATAGAGATCTGTACATGGAATTTTATAGTGAAAAAGGTGATCCTTTCTATTTTTTGTGATCTTCTGAACAGGAATTAGTTCACCGATTTTTTTTCACCAACGAACTCAGACTGTCGTTTTCCCTAAGTTGTCGAATGGCGAACACGGAAGACGAAAAATAGGAAGCGTGCGAACGCTAGAGCATCAGACAGACATGCAGACGGACACTCAGACGGACGGACGGAAGCACATTGTGAAAACATAAGTACCTATCGGTATTAACAAAAAAATCAGACAAAAAAAAGTTTATCCATAATCTCGCTAACGGGATGTCTCGAAGTAAAAAGAAAAATACGCCTTAGTTTCGAATCTGCAGTCCGAAGTATTGAATCATGATAATGTTTTTAGAAGCAAAAACAAACAAGTTAGGCAACCGAAATTGCCAAGACCGATGGGATTTTAAGGCATTCCAGGATAAAAAGGAACGCATTTGTTTTCTAAAAAAGCCTTTCGTTGTTAGGGTTAGATGTAGTTGCTAACGAAGCCTCTGGTTGCGTACTTCTAATGTGTAATTATGAATAAAAGTACCTGCACAGTTAAATGAATAGAGTAGTAATTCTCTATATATTCGGACATATAAGAGTCCTTTAATTTGTAACCATTCTTATTTAATTAAATAAGCGTTAATTGTTGAAGCGTTCTGTGTATGGGTCTATTATTTACTTATAATCTGTTGCTAAAGCTTTCCATCGTAAGAATGTATTGTTGAAAGGAGAGATTAGCTATTAGCTATTGATAACAATTTGCCTACCAGTAATTAAGTATTGATAATGTAGGGCGTAAGTAATTACATACACCGGCCAATGAATTAGAAACCTTCGTTCAATATTGTATAGACCCTCTTTTGGCTGTAATTACAGAACATACGCGGTTTGGCGTGGACTCTACAAGGTGTTGCAATGCAGGTAAGGTAATCTCAGACCATGCATTCGTCAGAGAGACCTTCAGGTCCTGCAGAGTAGACGGAAGCGGATGCCTTCGACGAATGTCTCTTTCCAACATGTCCCAAACATTCTCGATCGTATTCAAATCCGGACTTTGCACTGGCCACGGCAGATGTTGCAACTCGGTGTCATGTTCAGAAAACCACTCCTGAACAATTCCTGCTCGATGGACAGTAGCATTGCCGTCCATGAAGAACCCGTCACCATTTGGGTACAAATGCACCATTGCAGGATGGACTTGATCTGCAACAATGTTCAGGTAGCCTTTGGCTTTCATCCGACTGTCAAGAAATATCAGGGGACCCTTGCCATACCAACAAAACATGGCCCATACCATGACACCTCCTCCTGCAGCTTGAACTGTGGGGTCCATCGCTTCATGGGGCTGCCACCAAATTCTCTGCCGGCCATCAGTGCAAAACAATGTGTAACGTGACTCGCCCGACCACACCACCTTTTCCCAGTCTTCTCCTAATTGTCACACCGTTCTTTACAACACTGCAGGCAAACTTTCCGGTTTGTTGTTGGCGCCAGGGGCTTCCTCACTGGCATGCGACTTCCCATCCCTATTCGCTTCAACTCTCGGCGCATTGTTCTGGAGGAGATGGGTTGCGATGATCCTTCATTGAAGTCTGCCGTCAGTTGCTCCACAGTAGACATTCGGTTTTGCCGCACAATCTGTCTCAGACGACGTCGGTCCCTGTCTGTGTTGATTGTTTTTGATCCACAATTCTGCCGTTTCGACAACTCTTGCGGATTCCGTTTCCACGCATTGAACACCTTGGAGACCTGACCTTTTGAGATACCGGTGAGTTGTACTGTCCTGGAAATCGTAGCTCCAGCTAGACGGGCTCCCACAATAACTCCTTTTTGGAACTCACACAGGTCTGCTGTTTTCCCCATTTTGCTCAACTTGAGCAGCTGCAGCTTGTTCCTACCCTGTACCTGTAGCTTGGAATGAGCATATACC
Organism: Rhysida immarginata; assembly: GCA_023313115.1. Classification (NCBI taxonomy): domain Eukaryota; kingdom Metazoa; phylum Arthropoda; class Chilopoda; order Scolopendromorpha; family Scolopendridae; genus Rhysida; species Rhysida immarginata. The sequence continues at coordinate 802,373 of JAHWFO010106844.1, forward strand.
TCACATGATTGCATTCATTTGCATATCGCAATCGTTTCTCACCTGTGACCCCGCTTTACATATCAGTACAGTAATTCATCACGGGTTTCTAATATCATTAATTTTACGGTATTCATGACACGTCATTCTAAGCTGTTTGATATATTACATGCCATATCCATAGCCTAATAATACGAAGTCTGTACACTCCGGGGTTTCTTTTGATTCCTGAATTCCATCTGCGCATGACCAACCACCTAGCGGACGGCCCCAAAATTACGTTTGAATTAGACCGCGTGTATTTTTCAAAAAAATTCGCTTTAACTTTCCA
>JAHWFO010106844.1:802692-813644 GCA_023313115.1 Rhysida immarginata
CATAATGGTACCATTAAACCACGTACCACCAGGCTGCGTACCACTGAAACAGTTTTGACCGATTTTGACCACAAGAGAGACCATCACCTGTCTTCACTTAATTCACAACCTTCTCGTTGCCTTAGCTGTCGAATGGGAAAGATAGAAATACATTGATCAATGCATAGAGCATATGTATAGTGAAAAACGTGATCCTCTCTGTTATTTGTGACTTTTTGAACCGAAAGTAGTTCACCGATTTTTTCCACAAACTGTCTGTCGTTTTACCTACGTTGTCGAATGGAGAAAACGGAAGTCGAAAATTCGGAAGCGCTCGGACGGACGGACAAACGGACGCACATTGTTAAAACACAAGTACATGTACTTATAGGCTCTAACTAGGTTAAATGTCATACTTGTATGATCTTTTCCGAATAAAATAAAACTGTGATCATTTGTTCCTTCTTAACACTGCTTTTTACTGTATGCTACACGACTGCATTTGTATAGACTCACGGCGGTACGGTTCAGTTTTAATACATTTCTTTCTGTCAATTAATAAGAAATTTTGAATCATAGTCATTAAAAATATTTTTAAGCTTGACTGAATATTACATTTTCATATACAGGGTGTATCAAAAATACGTTTACAAACTTGCCCTCACACAAAAACAAAAAAAAATACACCATATAAATATATGTCCAAAATTCCTGAGATTTTGACGTATTAATGAAAGTCAACAAATGTCCAAAATCTCCTCTGCGTGCTTCTACACACGCATGCACTCTTCGGATTATTTTACGATGTATTCATTCATGACAGGTCATTTCCAGTTGTTTGATATATTACATGCTATATCTTAGCATAGAAAGTTTCTATTGGACCGTAATGGTTCCATTAAACCATTCAAATTGGCTGGCCGGGTGGCCGAGAGGGCTAGGCAGGCCCGCCGCCAGAAATGTGCCAGAAATGTTTGGGCCCCTGACAACTGGGTACGTGTGGGCCCCTCTGGGCTCTGCCTTGTGCCTGATGCGTGACTGACGAGGCCCCCCTTCCGTTGGGGCCCCGGACTAGAGTCCCGTTTGTCCCCCCCTGGCGGCGGCCCTGGGCTAGGGCATGGGCTTTCTACTTCTCGAGTCCGCCTGGTCGTGGGTTCGAATCCCGCCGCGGGCATGGAAGTTTGTGTTTGTCCCGGGCTGCGTACAGATATAACTTGTGTAAAAGGCGCAAAATGACCTTAGTAGTCGACGCCAAAATTTCTAATCAACCAACCATTAAACCATTCTGATACTCCCAGGCGGTGTCGAATGGTTTCACAGGCTTCCATGGCACGAGATGAAGCGTCTTCATTAGGAATGTCGGCTGCATAAACCTTCTATTTTTATGCTCGATAAAATTCCAATTGAATTAGATGAGCCCAGAGATAAAAATCCAAAGGTGGGAGACTCAGCTGCCGTCGTTCTGAAAACCATCTGATACAGCCGTGCAGCCTCCCGTCTCTTACATTCGCACGGCCATACATAAAAATCACATCTGCTAAACATGAACTAGATAAACAGAATACAGGGAATACAATTACTCAAATCAAAACCGGAACTATACTTATATGCAAACCTAATCTAACCTAACAGATTCCAAAATCTGGTAATTCTGCCATCAGCAGTGCCACTGAATATCGGTCTACCTTTCAGTTAAATCACTACTGCAAAAATGAAACGTTGGAGACAGACTAACAATAAATGAAAACAAATGACAAACGTAAACAAGCCTCCATGGCAACACAGCACCATGTGGTTGGTTACAAACTCCCGTTGATGGATGGTACCACAAATCGGGTTGAACGTAATCTTTCATTAATATCTCAAAATCTAAGACTTTCAGACATACGTTTACATGGACTATGTTTCTTGTTTTGTTGTGATGAACCCGCCTTCAAAGTTTGTAAACGTATTTTTGATACACCATGTATAATGCAATGATTATGAATGGTAGGAATGAAATGTTCATAAATCTACTTAAAGCCATGGCCTATTTAACGAGTGAATTTAATCATTTCAATCCAGTAGATAGAATATTGTGTCACTTACTCGCACAAAGTATTCACTATTATTCAATGAGCATGTGCATATAGACACACTTATTAACGTCGTTTCGCTCAAAATATTCACATTTTTAATTCAATTTTTTACATGGGCCAAATATTTTATCCATGTTTAGCTTAGATAAGTTCCTCGAAACTAATCTAGCAGAAAGTACTGAGGGGAGACGACATACAAAAAAGATGTGCTGGAGTCATTAAGCGAGGGTAAGAATTAAGCAAGACAGGGATTGAGTGCGAAAACGATGCCTCGTGCTTCGGATACATCATCGGTTAGTTTGTCGGTGACAAAATAAGTGAAAGCAGGAAAGAAAAAAATTCAATTGAAAACAACTGGTGTCGTTTATTTCTTGTTCTTGAACACGTCATGATGAGTTTTGACAACGTTGATGGATTTATTTCGAGATCACTCCATAAAGCTTATCCTAGATGAAGAGAAAGTATGTAATACTAATTAAATTATTATTATAAATAACCCTTTGACCAAAAGCATTCCTCTGAAAGCTCCCCGCCGTGTAATGGAAAAAACTCTTATCCAGGTGCAGAGTGGAGGATTCCATCTGTTCGACAGCAGTCTCAGACGAGATTTCTATTTAATACACAAAGATTTTACACAGACATACAATCTGAGAGATATGTGAATAAAGTCATCAAGATTGAAAATTACACTTTCCAAAGTGTATGCCAAACTCAAAAAACAATTTTAAAATTTTTATTAAAATTTTTATTAGAAGGATGCTACATTTAATCGATAATGAATTCAGTCCTAGATTATATTCCTAACAGCGAATCAAGAATTCATGAGAACTGGCCCGTGTTAAATGAATGACTGTTAAAATGGTGTGCCCTTAAAAGGGCTTTATCACAATTAATGAGAAAGATACATATTGCTTGACCACGTGATGAATAAAACGCAGTTTAAACAGGAAAAAATAGCGATCAATAAAGGAAATTTTTCCGTTGGACAAAACCACTACTATTCAATTAAAATTCTGTTGCTAATGTGAGCACCGGAAGTCAACCGGGTCCAGCAGAACTTGTGGTGCCACCTACTCCTAGCTTCCGCGGTCAATACCCGAAAATTTAGGTGCGCCTCCACGGTCGACGAGGGCGACTCCCGTATTCTTTATCATGAAAAGACGCATATGAGAGGTTCTCTCAGGCGTATTTCATCAGCAAAAATAGAAGTATAGTGAAACTCCATCTAACCTCTCTCTAACTGCGATTGGTCGGCCTTTTCACCCTGCGTATGATTACATTGTTACAGTACTTGGTTTCCTGGAAATCTACAACATAGATTGTTAAAAAACACCTACAAAAATAAACTTTCAACGTTTTATGACGAACAGGATTAATAATAATAATTTTGGACACTTAAAGAACTCCCAAAAAATTTTCTCTTCTATCCCCCATGATGCACCAGCAACATCGTTGGCCATTTTTTTTGTGGCGAGCCTGATCTAATTCAGTTCAGCAGTTTAAAAGGTGAAATTTTGTTTTGATAGAAATAAAGTTTAACTATCTCAATATTATGTTTTATTAAATATCTATTTAGGGACCATTAAAAAATATATGAATTGCATTTCTTTATAAAGAAAACAAAAGAACTAATTGCTCATAGCGCTTGCAGCACGATGTCGCGTTGTGATTAGACTTCGACCAATCGCAGTTAGGGAGAGGATAGATAGAGTTTCACTATACCTCACACCAACGATATCACTTATATATCCGTATGATTAATAATTCTAGCTTATTAGTGATATCTGAATAGTTTCCATATAAAGGGTGTCCCAAAATGAAGTAACATTTTGAATTTGCCGCTATTTTTTTCATGGTACAACCAGAGTAGAGATTTTTATATGCTGTCATTATTAAGGTTATTCAGGTTAAATTATGCAATCGAACAACGCATAGAAATTGTAAAAATTCGCTTCAAAAATGGTGAAAATTTTACGACAACTTCGCAGATGCCGCACTTTTTTTGATCACCGTAATGCACCTTCTCGTAACATCTTGGTGAATTTGATCAATAAATTTGAGTCTACCGGTTCAGTTGACACATTGAGAAAGAGACATATTGTTTGACCACGTGATGAATAAAGCGCAGTTTAAACAGGAAAAAATCTCATTCTCTGCCGTTTATCGAGTGGGTAAAGTGAAAGGTATGGCTAGCTAATGTAGACAAAAACAGAAAAACTCATTAGAAACCTTTTAGTTTACCCACTCGATAAAGGGCAGGGGATGAGATTTTTTCACCGGGTTTTTTGCTAAACCCACATTTTACATGATGCTCTACAACTTTCTAAATAACACATGGGGTCTAACCCCAACCCCTACAAAATTAAATTTTTCAAAATTTACCCCTTCACCCCCAGGGACGTGAAATGTTTTTATTTTGAATTAGGGGACATTAAAACCAAATAATCAATATTCATTTTCCCCCAATCTGTTCCCCTTGAGTCATTATTTGGACCTAAAGACGGGACACCAATTATGAAACACCCTGTATTAGATTGTATGAGTTAAATTATACTCCAGTTGCGATTCTTCTGAGGGAGGATCGAGATCAGATCCGAATGCGCAGTTAGAAACGGGCAATTCTATCACACAACAATTTTTTTATTGAAATTTTTACTACAACAAATAATATAAAACATAATGAAAGTATGGCTTGAAAAACCCTTTTCTCCTATATACAAGGTGTGTTGGAAAAGTTCCAGGAATGCACGTGCTGTAAAGAAATGCTATCATGTACGAACTTGGCAATGCATGCACGTGATAGCCTAACAATCTAGCGATCACGCCTTTCTTAGGCACGTCAGATCAGATTATGGTTTCATTTTCTTTCTACTTCCTTCTCTTTCGAAACTACATACATAATTCTTCTCCGTTTTTCTCTGGCACTTCCTCAAACCCGCCCAGCTAAACACAACATTCCAACATGAGCGAAGCCGAGTAGAACTGCTGAAGGGCTATGGTTGGAGAGGACAACCATTGGGAGCATTTTAAAAGAAGTCTTTTTTCGTTTCTTGAAATTGAATTTTTACTATATTAATTCTAAGCTTTTTCACGTATTCATTTTTTCTGAATATTGACATTCAGATATTGCAAAATTTCATCAAAACACAGCCCGCGCTACGCTGGGTATATCAGCTAGTAACTAAACCAACCATTAAGGAATGACATAACCAAGTACCGAAAGGCTATGTCACAAAATTTTTGAACATTTTTGAAACATTCTTTCTAATCGCAATCACAAAATTTTTAAAACATTTTTAAAATTTCTGAAAATTTTAGAGAGTCTCATAAGAGTTGGGCAGCATGAAATCGATAGAGCATGTAGGGAGGAAATTTAACTTTTTATTCGTTCTCATTTTATCATTTCGAGTGGTTTGATGTACCACTTGCTATATCTTATCATTGAAAATTTTTGAGTGCCATAAGGGTACCATTAGAGCACGTGCCATTGAATCTATTTCGACCATTATTAAAATGGTAAAGTAAAATCTTTATCAGTTTGCGAAAACAGCAATTAATACCGCTTATATCTCGTCGTTACTATTTCTTTGATATATTACTTACTATTATTTAGCATTGAAAATTGCTAGGTGGGGTCATGAAGGTACCATTTGTGCAGATGCCAATGAACCGATTTCGTTCATTTTTATGATTGGTTCGTGTCATGAACCATATAACTCGACTGACGAAAACATATTTTGAAAATATTCCATAGCCTTGGAGGATTTAGAGTTAAGGTCAGACAGACAGACAAAAAGGATTGTAAAAAAAGATTCTTTATGTCATTAATAAACCATTAAAGAATGACATTACCAAGTTCCGAAGGGCTAAACTAAATCATTCGCGGAACCATATTTTTCAACTACCCTATGTTAACATAGAAAGTTTCTAATGGAGCATAATGATAACATTAAACCACGAACCTTTGAACTAATTTGGATTTCCATTAATTTTACGTTGAATTCATTTATTTTACATCATTCCAAGATGTTTGATATATTACATGCCATATATCAGCATTGAAATTTTCAATGAACCACAATGGTTCCACTAAACCAGATGCCTTTGAAACTATTTCGACTAACATTAATTTTACATTATATTCATTTAGGACACATCATTCCAAGTTGTTTAATATGTTACGTGCAATATTTTAGCATTTAAATTTCCAATGGACCATAATGATACCATTAAACCACGTACCTTTGAACCAATTTAGACTTTCATTAATTTTACGTTGTATTCATTTATTAGACATCATTCCAAGATGTTTGATATATAACATGCCATATCTTAGCATTGAAAGTTTCCTGCAAACTGAATATTTACAATTAATAAAAAAAAGATGTTGAAATTAAATGGATTGGTTTTATTCATCCGCTATACTTCATTACAGAAGACAGTTCCACTGCTGAAATTAACCAATAACGCTTGCTCTAGATTAATCGTAATGGGGGATGCGGTTTCCGAATATTATCCAAATCCGTTCAATAGCACGTGCACAAATAGTACCTTCACGATCCCACTAAGCTATTTCAATGGAGAGATATATTAAATAATATGTCAAACAAATCGTAATGACGAAATAGAAGCGGATATAAATTACTATTTTCACCAATTGATAAATATGGTTCCGGGAATGAACCATTTTGAAAATGGTTGAAATCGAAACAATGGCACGTGCTCTAATGGTACCCTTATGACACCCTCAAATGTTTTCAATGATAAGATGTGGAATGTAATATATCAAACAAATTGGGATGATGTGCCATGAATGAATATAACGTAAAATCATTGACAGTCGAAATTGGTTCAAAGGCACCTGGTTTAGTGGAACCATTATGGTTCATTGGAACTTTCAATGGTAAAATACACTACATGATCAAAAGAGTTGGGACACCCCTGTGAACACCTGGGGTGTTTCTCCTGGACTGAACTGCTCATCAAGGTGGACGGAAACCTCAATGCTGATGGCTACAGGACCATTCTGGATAACGGGGCACTTCCAGCACTGTGGGAACACTTCGATGACGGGCCGTTCCTTTTCCAGCACGACAATGCGCCTTGCCACAAAGCAAGATCCATATCCAACTGGTTTGACGAGATGCAGGTTGAAGAACTGGATTGGCCCGTCCAGAGTCCTGATCTCTACCCCATCGAACATCTTTGGGATGAATTGGAACGACGTGTGAGATCCAGGATGGTTCGCCCTACATCTGTCAAGGAACTGACCGCGACAATCCTCGAGGAATGGAGTTCACTACCTGTGGATACATACAAAGGAGCACGTGCAATTGTATCGATTACGACCATCTTCTAATTGGTTCATGTGCTGAACCATTTTATCATTTGGAGAAAACAGTAATTAATAATGCACATCCCCACAGAATTCTGATGGTGGAGGACTTTCTGCAAAGTGAGGATATGCAAAGCATCGAGTGGCCAGCAAGATCTCCGAATATGAACTCGATTGAGCATGCATGGGATAAAACGTATTATTCACTCTTATTTTCTCATTTCGAGTTGTTTGATATATTTCTTGTTATATCTTATCATTGAAAACTTTTCAGGGTGTCTTAAAGGCATCATTGGAGCACGTGCCATTGTGTCGATTACAATCATATTCAAAATGGTTCTTATAGTGGAACCATATTTATCAATTGGTGAAAATTTTTCTTTTTTTAATTTGTATATTATGATCCAATACGTCCATCCAGGGCCTTATGGCCAGAGGCCGACGAGTTGGGTCCCTGGATGGACCTGGATTAACGACTGCTTTATGATGGTCGCAGCAGCCGGGGGAGGGGGGGGGGTAAAGATCGTGTCTCACTGATGATCACCCATCCAGTGACTAGCCATGCCTGATGTTGCTTAACTTCCCTGAAGTTAGTGTTCAGTGAAAGCCCACCAGGCCACGGCCTCCCCCCATCATAATATAAATCCGCTTTTAAATCGTCATTACGATTTGTTTGATATATTACCTAATATGTCTTACCATTGAAAATTGCAGGGTGGGGTCGTGAAGGTTCCATTTGTGCACGTGCTATTGATCCGATTTAGATATTTGTGATTGGTTCGTGTCATGAACCATATTAATCGACTGAAGAAAACAGATTTTCAACATTTTTTATAGCCTTGGAAGAGTTAGAGTTTTTAGGATGGACGGACAGACAGACAGACAGACAGACAGGTTTCCCCACGCTGAGAGCATAAAGCACCTTTCGGTACTTAATAATCCGTATTAAAACTTCAATTTTTTTTTTTATATTATTTAAAATTTTAAATTTGCTGAAATACCAACGTTGCTCGGGCTCTTTTGATGAAATTTTTGCAATATCTGAATATTCATAAAAAAGTATACATGAAAAAGCTTGCGAACTAAAGCCACAACTACGGCATCAGTTCATACTATTGTGTCATTTTCATTCTTTTTCCTTCTACGGCACTGAGTCAAACCAAAGATACCTTTCTTCTCGTCTTTGGTCAAACTCACTCAGCTTTTCAACATTCCAACATGAACGAAGTCGGCCAGAAATGCTGAAGGGCGTTGTTGCAGAAGCCATTCATTGGGAGCATTTAAGAAGTCTTTTCGTTTCCTGAATATCAATTTCTTCTATATGTGTTCATTCTGTAATTCTAAGCTTTTTCCATGTGTTCATTTCATCTGGTTATTCACATTTTAAGAATGCAAAATCTCATCTGAAAAGTGCTCGAGCCACGCCGGCTTTTTCCGCTGGTCTCCAAAAAGAAGGTGGTCTTGAATGTGACGCCAACTGGTGGCGAAAAAAATTTCCACTTTTTAAGATGAGTTTTAAAGGCATGGGCGAGTTTTTCGTTTCCGTTAATTATTGAGCAACTAGCAGAGGACCTGGCGTTACCCGGGATAAATATACTTGCAGGAGGGCAGAACAATCTCCAGGAGTTAAATTATAACTCCAAAACGGTTAAATAATAACCCAATCAATACAACACAGAGCGAAGGGGCTATCCATTCTAAGAAAAATACGAATAACAGGAATTCTAGGTGTTATAACGGCACTTTATTTACCTCTTGATATCCATCTTCACTACCGGGGAACATCACTGGATACTGTTTCTTGCCCTACAAGTTCTTATACCCTCTTGATGTATTCGAAACTCCCATTGTTCAGATGTTTCCAATGCCCGTATAGATTTTTCTATTTTAGCTTAGAGTTTCTCTGACCGATACTCGTTCTTTCTCTTTCCTTTCCAGGCACATAATTTTATGCTAGTCGTCTAGATGTTTGAGAGGGAGTTCAGGGAGACACGTGTGACTCCTTTTCCTCCTCAATAGATGCTGCCTTTATGGCCTGTCACTGCATCGTCATTTTATGCTCATTATTATTAACTAGCAAAGGTACCCGGCGTTGCCCGGGATAATTACACTTGTAGGTAAACAGAACAATCTCAAAAAATTAAATTATTTTTTGCAATATGTTAAAAATAAACGCATGGAAACGCTTAGAATTAATATAGTAAAATTCTTAATGAAAATTCGAAAAAAAAATTTTAAAGGCTCACAATGGCTGGACCTCTCCAAGGATGCCACTGCTAGTCTAATTAATTTCTTACTCACGTAATCTTACTTCAGATGTACACTTGATGTTGTTGCAATTCCCTTTCTTCTCTCGATGTCTTGAAGAAAACTTTGGCCATTCATCACTTTGTGTAGTCTAGTGGTCGCCGATTCTACCATTTGCTCAATACAGCACGGAGCTAAAGGAATTCTTCCTTTGTCGTCTTTCCACTCTTTCTCAATAGTCTGCTAACTCTCCATTATCTCCAGTTATTGATCATTTTTAAAGATTTTGAAGAAATTGTTAAGTACGAGAACTCTCGTACTAAGAACTCTCTTTTCTAAGAAAAGCCTGAATACCAGGAATTCTCTGCATTGTTACAAATTGAAACTTATCCATATTGCATCATCATTTTATGTTATTTGTTATAATTCTTGGAAAGATTGCTTTCACATTGCATCATCATTTTGTGCTCATTGTTATTGGTGAATTGCGCGTTGATACCATTGTTGATGCGAACACGATGGGCCTATTGTTGCACAAACTTTTCCTTGTATTGTTGGTCATGAGATATATATTGTTGGTCCAGGCAGTGTGTTTGTGAATTGCCTGCTGATACCATTGTTGATACCTATTGTTGTATAAACTTTGCCTTGCATTGTTGGTCATGAAATATTTCTCATTAATATGCCTTGCCATAATCATGAATATCGATTTTTTTAATCGATATTTATTATTTCTCCGAAATCTGAGGTAGACAGTGACCTTCCATATGCTGTGAAGGTCAAGTATGCAAAATTTCATCAAGAACGGAATAAAAGTATTGTCGATCACGGCTGCCACTTTCACTCCTGTGGCGCTAGCGTCGCAGCGACTATAATGGCGGCGCACTTGGGATACTGAATAGGTGAGCGAGCACGTGAGAAAAACAGCACACTTGACAACTCAACTGTATTTCTTTTTCGCTGCTTTATACGATGGTAAATTATTGTTGCGTCTCGGGGTGTAAAGGAAAAGTAGGAGATGGAAAGACGACATCGTTCCATAAATTTCCTAGAGATGGGAAATTAAAGAAGGAATGGTGCATTAAGTTAAAAATGGGAAAAAACCTACGGAAACAATGGTTGTTTGTTCACAACATTTTAAAGAAGACGTGCAGGAAATGTTATACCATTTTTCTTATTACTCGTGCATTCATTTTAGTATTTCATGTGCATTTTTCATTACATTACGACCACGATGTAGGTCTAAAAAAAGACTGATTCCCATAGCCGCGATCCCACGATAATCGTATCCGTCTGAGTCGAGCCTATGCACG
>JAHWFO010106844.1:814044-826731 GCA_023313115.1 Rhysida immarginata
TTGGCCATTCATCACTTTGTGTAGTCTAGTGGTCGCCGATTCTACCATTTGCTCAATACAGCACGGAGCTAAAGGAATTCTTCCTTTGTCGTCTTTCCACTCTTTCTCAATAGTCTGCTAACTCTCCATTATCTCCAGTTATTGATCATTTTTAAAGATTTTGAAGAAATTGTTAAGTACGAGAACTCTCGTACTAAGAACTCTCTTTTCTAAGAAAAGCCTGAATACCAGGAATTCTCTGCATTGTTACAAATTGAAACTTATCCATATTGCATCATCATTTTATGTTATTTGTTATAATTCTTGGAAAGATTGCTTTCACATTGCATCATCATTTTGTGCTCATTGTTATTGGTGAATTGCGCGTTGATACCATTGTTGATGCGAACACGATGGGCCTATTGTTGCACAAACTTTTCCTTGTATTGTTGGTCATGAGATATATATTGTTGGTCATGAGATATATATTGTTGGTCATGAGATATATATTGTTGGTCCAGGCAGTGTGTTTGTGAATTGCCTGCTGATACCATTGTTGATACCTATTGTTGTATAAACTTTGCCTTGCATTGTTGGTCATGAAATATTTCTCATTAATATGCCTTGCCATAATCATGAATATCGATTTTTTTAATCGATATTTATTATTTCTCCGAAATCTGAGGTAGACAGTGACCTTCCATATGCTGTGAAGGTCAAGTATGCAAAATTTCATCAAGAACGGAATAAAAGTATTGTCGATCACGGCTGCCACTTTCACTCCTGTGGCGCTAGCGTCGCAGCGACTATAATGGCGGCGCACTTGGGATACTGAATAGGTGAGCGAGCACGTGAGAAAAACAGCACACTTGACAACTCAACTGTATTTCTTTTTCGCTGCTTTATACGATGGTAAATTATTGTTGCGTCTCGGGGTGTAAAGGAAAAGTAGGAGATGGAAAGACGCTATCGTTCCATAAATTTCCTAGAGATGGGAAATTAAAGAAGGAATGGTGCATTAAGTTAAAAATGGGAAAAAACCTACGGAAACAATGGTTGTTTGTTCACAACATTTTAAAGAAGACGTGCAGGAAATGTTATACCATTTTTCTTATTACTCGTGCATTCATTTTAGTATTTCATGTGCATTTTTCATTACATTACGACCACGATGTAGGTCTAAAAAAAGACTGATTCCCATAGCCGCGATCCCACGATAATCGTATCCGTCTGAGTCGAGCCTATGCACGGCTAAGCATTCTACTCCGAATTTCTGTTCCGATTGAAATCGATGCTACTATTCAAACTTTTACACGCCCCTATCCTACGATTTCACTCATGTGGATCGATGTATTTGGGCTTATGCATGTTTAGATGATGCTATTCGTGTTTCGGTTATAAAAATGTGATTTTCGTAACTCGCGAATGTTTATAATTATTTTCAAAATTTCTTTAAAAATAATGAACGTTGAGGGAAATTTAATTAATAAAATGCATATAAAATAATTGTTTTCATACCCAAATGAAAAATTTTATTCTTTCCCAAAAGCATTAAACCATCAGACATTTCTCAGAATTACAAATTTAAAATTCAGTGTTCATAACTAGTAAAAATTCTGTTTTATACAAAATATTAAATTGCCTTTAAAATTTGGATTGGTCAGAAAAGAATACAAATACGAGGGTTGGGGCATAAGTCACGGCAACTATTTTTTTTTGTCAGAGCTAAGGGATGGTATCATAAAATGTCATATGTCTCAAGGAAGCTGTGACTGGTAGTATGTTTCCACAACATTAGATGGCTCCGTGAGTTCCTGATGTTGCGCAGAGAGCAATGTTAAATCAGTTCTCAGTCAACCGCCGTGCAAGGAGGATGTAACCCGAGTTGAACAACGCTCGTATATCAAAATAGCCGTTCTGTTTTGATTTCTGTTTCTTATTCTGGAAAAAGAAAAACGGTTATCATGTTCCAGAATAAATTTTCCAGAAGCATGAAACGTATGAAACATTACAGGCTTCATGATTCCAGAACATGAAACCTGTAATGTTGTCAACTACCTTAATAAACATGAGAAGCAAAGTGTTGGCTTGTTGTTAAATGTCCGTACATTTCGTCCATTCCTTGTCCTTTCATCTGTATATTTCACATTTTCCACCCATGCTTAAATTCTCATAAAAAAAAATATTTGCCATGACTTATGCCCCAACCCTCGTATATAAATAACTTGAATTGCATCAAAATGTTTCTATCAAAAATAAATTCATTCGTAATAAATATGATGGGAGATCGAAGGGATTGCAACAACAAACGATCCATCCTCTTGCTCAGCATTTCTGGGAAACTATGCTCAGTGTCAGGAGAGTAGAAGTCAGGAAATAGCAGACACCAAACAGTTGATCGAGGAAGCAGTGTGTTTTCGACTTGGCCAAAACACATGAATTACAACTTTTTTCTAAGGTAAATCTTCGAGAAACCCTGGGAGTATACAAAAGTCTATGCTTGCTTTCTGGACCTCAAAAAAGCATATGACAGATTTCTTTGCTATCATATCTGCATAAAAACACTCCAAGATTCGTGTCTGGATAAATGGCATTAATTCAAAGACCCTTCATGCATGTTGGACTCTGCCAAGGGTGCATACTGTCCCTCTTGTTCATTATCTTTATGGACTGAATAGACTGGGCAGCCAAGGTGTTGAGCGTTTTTGTGTGCGTGACTGCTTGGTGGAGAGATCGCTCTTTGCTCATGACCTTTTGGGTCTTCTTGCACTAACTTGTATGTACTACATCGGTTTGCAGCTAAGCATGGGGATGAAAATCAATTTGGCTAAAACTGAGATTTTGTTCCTTACAAGACAGCTTGCATAGTGTTAAGGGGACCCCATTGAGACATATTGGTGGAGAAATTCAAGTATCTCGGGACTGCATTCACTAGTGATGGGTGGCAGGATAGAGAATTGGATGCTCAGATCGGTGCAGCAAGCTGTGTCACCATAGTTGTAAAGTCTTTAGTTGTAGAGTCCCTACTTCTCCACATTGAGAGGTCTTGTCAGTATGGCCATCTGATAATGGATGCTGCAAACTGGTCTTCCTAGGCAGTTGTTTTTTTCTAACCAGTGGATATGAGACCAAGGGGTTGGCCTAGTACCAGGTGACTACAAGGAGAATCTGATGGTAGAAGATCACTGTTGCCCCTGCAACTCTAACGGTTAAGTGGGTTTGAAAAGTACATAAATAAATTAAATACAAATGAAAGAAAACTTTAAGTCGGTGGGTTTCGTTTCAGGATACAGTAATTTAGCAAACGAGAGGAACACTCACGTGCATAAAAATTTATTTATACTTCTTTCATAAGTGTAATTCTACGTGCTTTTCTATTTATGTGTTTTTCCTTTCTCCTATGTGACTCAAGATTGTCATCAAATCTAAAGAGATGGGGACTGTGAAGAACAAAAGTTTAAAAAAATTACTCATTAAATTAAATTAACAAGCATTAAATAAACAGTATAAATTTAAAAAAAATACAGGCATATTGATTATTTGTAGTAAACATGGAGCATTATTATTGAGAAATAACAAATTTCACAAATTACATACAAATCTGATTACAAAAAGCTAGAAACAAAGTGACACAACAGACTAATAATGATAACCGAATGCCACTTTCCACATTGTTATTAACCTGTTAAGTGTTAAAATGTAAAACTTTGTAATTGCTAGCTTTTTGACAATAGATTTGTTTGTAATTTGTGATATTTGTTATTTCTGAATTATTAATGGTCCATGTTTACTATAAATAATGATTATCAATCTGTCTGTAATTATTTAACATTGAATACATTATTTAAATGAAAGTTGATTATTAAATTGAAGGTTTTGAGGATAGTCCATGAATATGTTACTGCAGAAGTAATGTGTAAATCTAGACTTGGTGCAAAATGCGAACCAACTGGTTTTACGATGTTCAAACCAAATAAAGATATCGAAGTAATAAGCGATAGTATCGATATTCAAGAAGTATCTACATCGAATTTTCGATGATCGTAACTTCATTAAATAAAAATGTTATCAACCCATGTTTTTACAAAAACTGGGGGAACTACTGTGTTCGTGTTACTGTACATGTATTAATATACAGAAAAAAATTACATAAAAATACAGGAACAATTACAATCTCCAAATATCGTATGCACTTAAAATTATAAAAATTTCATGTTTAGTGCTTGACAAAAACAATCGGTCGCTGAAAATAGTAACGAAACGCAACATCGATGTAAAGGAAGCATGGATGTTAGTTTTTCTGACATCGTCTATCATTAATAGGCAATGATCGCTAATACATGTGATGAAAAGGATTTCGTTTATAAACGATCTGACAACTCAAAATAAAAAGAAAATAAAGTGACACAGGACTTGATCCCCACTCCCTTCACTTAAAACATGCACCATAATAGTGTTTCCTATCTCCAGAGAAAGAGACAACATGCTGAAATTTGACGGATAGTAAAAAATAAAATTAAAAAAAAAATAAATAAATAAAAACTTACCATCATTTTTCAACTCCGTCAATTGTTTATCCATTTTTCAACTCTGTCGATTGTTCAGGTTAGCCTAACAGTGTTGCGTTGAACCTCGGACGAATAGGTTATAGCTGTCGCGTTGAACTATCTCGTCTGTCTCACTCTCCTACGTTTAATCCCTACTGCGCGCTTACAGATATGGCCGCTAGAGCGGCGTCACTGTATTCCGTGACCGACAATAGATTTGTATAAAAACCAAACAAACCCACAAACAAACCCACCCACAAACAAACATCCTTCTTCTTTCTATCTTCTATCTATATATATAAAGAAGGATGTTTGTGGGTCTGTGCGTCTGTGGGTCTGTGGGTGGGTCTGTGTGTGGGTTTGTGGATCTGTGTGTACGTTTTTTATACAAATCTACAGTTTTATTCCGATCTTGATAAAATTTCGCATACATGACCTTCAAAGCATGAGGAAGGTCACTGTCTACCTCAGATTTCGGAAAAATAATAAATATCGATAAAAAATCGATATTCATGGTTATGGCAAGGCATATTAATGAGAAATATCTCATGACCAACAATGCAAGGCAAAGTTTGTACAACAATAGGTATCAACAATGGTATCAACACGCAATTCACAAACGCTCTGCATGGACCAACAATCAATATCTCATGACTAACAATGAAAGGAAAAGTTTGTGCAAGTGTAATTATCCCGGGCAACGCCGGGTACCTCTTCTAGTCTTCTATATATCTAAAGAAGGATGTTTGTTTGTGGGTTTGTTTGTGGGTTTGTTTGTTTTTTATACAAATCTACAGTTTTATTCCGATCTTGATAAAATTTCCCATACATGACCTTCAAAGCATGAGGAAGGTCACTGTCAACCTCAGATTTTGAAAAAATAATAATTATTGATAAAAAATCGATATTCATGGTTATGGCAGGGCATATTAATGAGAAATATCTCATGACCAGCAATGCAAGACAATGTTTTTGCAACAATAATTATCAACAATAGTATCAACACGCAATTCACAAACGCTCTGCACGGACCAACAATATATATCTCATGACAAACAATGCAACTAAAAGTTTGTGCAACAATAGGTATCAACAATGGTGTCAACACGCAATGCACCAACACTATGCAAGGATCAACAATATATGTCTCATGACCAACAATGCAAGGCAAAGTTTGTTGAATATAGAATTCAATGCATATATTTCCTGTTATTCAGGCTTTTCTTAGAAAAGAGAATTCTTAGTACTTAAAAATTTCTTGAAAATCTTTAAAAATGATCAGTAACTGGGGATAATGAGTTAGCAGACTATTGAGAAAGAGTGAAAGACAATAGAGGAAGCACTCCTTTAGCTCCGTGCTGTATTGAGCAAATGGTAAGCAAGTAAATAGAAGAATCGGCGACTGCTAGACTACACAAAGTGATGAATGGCCAATTTTTGCTTCAAGACATCGAAAGAAGAAAGGAAATTGCAACAACATCAAGTGTACATCTAAAGTAAGATTACGTGAGTAAAAAATTATTTAGACTAGAAGGCATCCTTGGAGAGGTCCATCCATTGTGAGCCTTTAGAAATTTTTTTTTGGTAAATGAAGTCCCGGTATATCACCTAGAATGGATTTTTTCAGTGACGAGGTAAATTCCTGTCTTTCGGATTTTTATTAGAATGGATAGTCCCTTCGCTCTATATTGTAGTAATTGAGTTATTATTTAACCAATTTGGAGGTTTAATTTAGCTTTTTGAGGTTGTTCTGTTTACCTGCAAGCGTAATTATCCCGGGCAACGCCAGGTCCTCTGCTAGTTATATACTATATATAGAAGAAGATTATTGGAAACGAACGTTCAATCATCGCATTATCATCGTCTCACATTCACACAGAATATAGTCAAAATGTATTTCTATGAAATGTTTGGATCTGCTGTGCTACCTTATAAGCTATACTCTATCCAACGAAAGAAAAACTGCGCGTGTCCAGTTAAATTTCCAATTTCAATTGTTAGCTATTGTTAATTTTTTTTAGCAACAATGTCAACAATTGAAATCGGTAATTTAATTAGACACGCCCAGTTTTTCTTTCGTTAGACAGAGTATAAGTGATAACCCCGGCGTGGCTCTTTGTTTTTTGTTTGTTTTTTTTTTTGATTAAATTTTGCAATATCTTAAAAATAAACACATGAAAACGCTTAGAATTAATACAGTAAAAAATCTTAATGAAAATTTGAAAAAAAAATTTTTAAAGGCTCTCAGTGGATGGACCTCTCCAAGGATGCCACTGCTATTCTAAATAATTTCTTACTCACGTAATCTTACTTTCGATGTACACTTGATGTTGTTGCAATTCCCACTCTTCTCTCGAAATCTTGAAGCAAAATTTTGCCATTCATCACTTTGTGTAGTCTAGCGGTCGCCGATTCTTCTATTTACTTGCTTACCATTTGCTCAATACAGCACGGAGCTAAAGGAGTGCTTCCTCTGGCATCTTTCCACTCTTTCTCAATAATTATACGACAGGTAACCCCCTTATAGCGTAGATCATATGTGTCCGGCGCGTCAAACAATAGCACCAAGATGAAGTTGGGCTATTAAAGTTTTAATGTTTAGGCACTGTCATCTATTGACAAAGTTCAGAACTAAAGTGTTGTTATTATGGTAACATTTAAGTTGAACGTCAAATTATTAGGTTTGGTCACTTCCCAAAATAGTGGGCATACGTATCCAAAATGGGATAAACAGTATGGTATTTATCTCTAATTTATCTAATCGCTATAAGCCGCTGTTGAAAACTGAGTTGAATAATAAAAATTCTAAGTAATGTTTTAAGATAATTAGGTTGCTATAAACTGAATGAAAATGTTTGAAAATTGATATTTTAAAATTCAGATAATAAGTCACCATATAATTTTATGTTCCGGTACATGATTTTACTTTTCAGATGTGAAAACTGTTATCAATGAATGGATATTCCATTTTAATGAAGAAAAACTATCTGTGCTTTCCAAAGGTTATTATACAAATAAAAATATTGCAACAATTAAAATTCTTCTGCCCATCCTGAGTTTAACAATAATACTCTCGTAACAATCGAAACAATTCCTTTTTGATATTCTTGGACCTCGTGACACTGATTAGCCAATAAGATCGCTTGGAACTACACAGACACAAACAAAGAGACTTTTGGTTATATATATATACAGATGGAAATAATAAAATGTTTATATCTATTAATGTTGTTAAATAATTGCATAGCCTACAAAGATAAGGGGAAGCCTGCCTAATAGCTCGCTCCTCTATTGTTGCAATGATGCGAAATTTTGAACAATGATCTTCTCGCTTTGCCACCTGGTAACGCTGATAGTGATCTCTCAACTATGCTGTAGATAGTTGTTTACTATCTTATGCGGATTCCAAAAAGATATTTTGCTACATTTTCATATTTTATTGGAGTGTTTATTGACCGCTGGTCCACAAAAAATAATTTCCGACCCACGACAAATAGCCTTAGCTTGATACAGTCGAATTCCTTATAACGAAATCATTGGCCACTCCCCAAAAAATTTGTTATACGGAAAATTTATTATACAGAAATATTAGTAATACTCAAGATTTATATATTTATCTAGGTTCGGATCAAAGTAAAAATTCGCTATAGGGGAAAAAGTCGTTATATGATTTTCATTATAGAGAGGTTCGACTGTATTACAAAATAAACTTCAAAACTAATTTTCAAGAAAGCAAATCTACCTAGCGCACCTCTGGTCTCACTTAATTTACTTTAACATAATTATGTTACCTGCCCAAATCTTAATAATGTCATAAATCATTTTTCTAATTTCAAGGAAGCAACTCGGCCGTTCTTTTTTAACTAGAGGCGGAGCTGCAAGTTAACTCTGCACATTGTTGCATTTTGGATCACCATTTTTACCACTATTGGACAGGCTTTTCTTTATTGTTGTAGGCTATGGTAATTGTTGTTGATTCTTTAATAATAGTTATTAAATAATTTAATGGATGCTTTATCTGAACAACATTTATTATTATGGATTCCGCATACCGGTTTTGACTACACAGCTATCTTCGGTGCTATATTAATACAATGAAATTACAGATAGTGTTATTAAACAAGAAATTGATCCCCCAGAGAATGATATAGGAAAGTATCGGAAGCCCTTGGTTCAAATACCAGGTAGATCACTTTGTCCCCTTTAACTCCCACTACCGTAACTTCGACCCCAGTGGGTCAATTTAAATTAAATAGTAAAGTAGAGACACGTCTATGGTAAGCTACGTGCCGAGCTTCATCCTTCCACGTCAAAAACTGTGGAAAATATGAAGGGACGGACAGAGAGACATTGTGAATTTGGAAAGTAACGATCGATGATGTAAAGCAGTACAAAGGAGACTTTAAAGTGGGATGAAAAAATAAAACTGCTTATCTTGAGAATTTACTTCCTCGATAAAACAGAATTTGGATTTAATGGACACTGTTCCGCTACTTAATAATTTTCTTGTTCAAGTCCATTTTGTTATTATTTTTTCGGAATAAACAAGTTTGGTGCCGCTAACGATAATCAATCTTGCGAAAATGTGATTGCCATCCAAGGGAGTATAGTAAATTATTGTCTACCACTTCAAATTTGGAAAATCCTATTGTACCTATAATTACGTCCATTGTATCATCATCTAAAGTGGCATCGTCGGAAACTACCAGGAAATTGCCAGTCAGGGCTTCTCGATATTTCTTTAACGCGCAGTAGATAAATCATTTTACAGCATTCAGCTTGAAGTTCTCTTCCGAAAGAATTGTTTTCCTTAGAATTTTTTCCCTGACAAGATTCCTATCCGTCCCCGACCGGGTTTAACTGTAATCTCCAGCAAGGGTCAAAAGGTAGATGGGCTTATCACTAGCCTCCGAGGCAACAGCACTGGCTATGGCAGCGCATCAACGAGCAAGACAAATGGAAGAAAAAGAGCCAAGCTGGTAAGAAACACGAAAAGATTTGGAAAATCATACTTTTACTATTCGTAAATACGTTTATTATCCGTTTTACAAATAGAATTAACTGCATATAGGTCCTAATGCGTTAACATGTTTTAACATAATTTAATTGAAAGGAAAAAAAAACTATACCATTAAGCGTATTAATGTATAAATTGTTAATTATGTAAGTGGATAAAAATATTAAAAAAATAAGTTGCAAAATTGAACTGAAAATTTTTACATCCCGTGCTTTCGCCACACGACATTAAGTTGATTTTGGGTTCCTAGAAACCGAGTCATTACTCTGAATTATTAATTCGAATTTTTGAAATATGCCAAGTTCGCAGAGATAACGATTTTAATGTCTTCACTTTAATCACGCAATTAGACCGAGAGGAAAGTCGAAGCAACAAATGAAGATGTTTACTTGAAAACGGGGCAAAGCAAAAGGTCACGAAATGGCGTCTGCTGACAGTTGATCGGTCTTTGCGTGCTTATATGATGAATGTAGGGTAAATTATCTTTCATGTCATATTTTAAATTCATTTCTGATACCATTCTCCAATCAATCAAAAGAGCCCATAGTCATAAACTAAAGACCTTTTAACAAAAATCATAATTTGGAATCCGTTCAAATAAAAGTTATTGGAATTCCTTCGTGGGAATTGTCTGTGTAAAGGTGCTATAACATACAGTCGACCAAATACGATGGTGAACTATTATTCCTGAATCTATCCGTTTATCTTCTACTAATCTGATTTTTAAAAAGAAATCGAAAGCGTTACTTTTGTCTAACGAAATTCCTTTTGATATTTGATAAGAACGTTTTATTTTCTTTTAATTCTTTTATGTTTTTCATTTGTTTTTTTTTTGTTCGTATATTTTTCCTGTCCGGGGAATCCATATGGCAGATTTTCAGCAGTCAAATTCCTCGGACTGAAATCTGAATAATTATTTTGTAAACATATTTATTCATGTAATCTTACTTTATTCTCTGTATTTTCCTTGTTCCTTCCGGTGACCCATCACGACGGCCTTTTTAGCCATTTGGGCACCGGTGTGGGACTCGTTTCTGCTATTCAATTATCTTTCTATATACAGGGTGTTTCATAATTGGTGTCCCGTCTTTAGGTCCAAATAACGACTCAAGGGGAACAGAAAATGAATATCCATTATTTGGTTTTAATGTCCCCTAATTCAGAATAAAAACATTTCGCGTCCCTGGAGGTGAAGGGGTAATTTTTACTCGGAATTAGTGGACATCAAAGCCAAATAATCAATATTCATTTCACCCCCACCTGTTCCTTTTGAGCCGGTGTTTGGACCTAAAGACGGAACACCAATTATGAAACACCCTGTATATAAAGAAGGATGTTTGTTTGTGGGTTTGTTTGTTTGTTTCTTATGCAAATCTACAGTTTTATTCCGATCTTGATGAAATTTTGCATACTTAACCTTCAAAGCATTAGGAAGGTCACTGTCTACCTCAGATTTCGGAAAAATAATAATTATCGATAAAAATTCGATGTTCATGGTTATGGCAGGGCATATTAATGAGAAATATCTCATGACCAACAATGCAAGGCAAAGTTTGTGCAACAATAGGTATCAACAATGGAAGCAACACGCAATTCTCAAACACTCAGCACGGACCAACAATACATATCTCATGACCAACAATGAAAGGCAAACTTTGTGCAATGAGAGTTCTTAGTACTTAACAATTTCTTGAAAATATTTAAAAATGATCAGTAACTGGAGATAATTGAGAGTTAGCAGATATACAGAAAGAGTGGAAAGACGGCAGAGGAAGCACTCCTTTAGCTCCGTGGTGTATTGACCAACTGGTAAGCATGTCAATAGAAGAATCGGCGATCGCTAGACTACACAAAGAGATGAATGGCCAAGTTTTTATTCAAAACATCGAGAGAAGAAAGGGGATTACAACAACATCAAGTATACATCTAAAGTAAGATTACGTGATTAAGAAATTATTTAGACTAGCAGTGGCATCCTTGGAGAGGTCCATCCATTGTGAGCCTTTAAATTTTTTTTTTTAAATTTCCATTAATAATTTTTGCTGTATTAATTCGAAGAGTTTTCATGTTTATTTTTAAGATATTGCAAAATTTATTAAAAAAAAAAGTCCGAGCCACGCCGCGGTTATCACTTAGCTTATTTGGTAGCACAGCAGATCCAAATATTTCCTAAAAATACATTTGGATTATATTCTGTGGGACACTGTATATTTTGGAAACTGAGATGCTGACAATGCGATGACTGAACGTTCGTTTCCAAGAATTATTGATAATGAGCATAAAGTTAAGATGCAGTGACAGAACCTTATTAAGGCAGCGTCTATTGATTAGGCATAGGAGTCAGGCGTGTCTCCCTTGATCTCCCTATCAAACGTCCAGACGATTGGCAAAAAATTATGTGTCTGCAAAGGAAAGAGAAAGAACGAGTATTGGTCGGAGAAACTCAGCAACTAAAACAGAAAAAGCTCTATGGGCGTTTGAAACATCTGAACAACGGGAGTTTCGAAAAGAGCAAGAGGGTATAAGAGCGTCTACGTCAAGGGCAAGAAAAACTTGAGTCTAAAATATCTCACATACCTGGAGTTCGTCGAGCATCTTCATGATATTTATAATAAATGAATAAGGGTCCAAAGAGATGCGGTAGAAACCTTATATTGCCTGACGCGTTTCAACTAGACGTTATCATCGGAGGCGGTTAAGCTACAGAGATGTGAGGCGACAATCGGCAATCGAACAGTGAAGTGTATATTAGTTAGGATGGGACGAAAGCAGCGCTTTCACAAAGCTCATCTAGCCAGAATAAACTCCAAATGAAATACACTGAGGTAGTCAAGAAGCCTAACCAACCCAAGCGGTCTTCCATATTATACAAAAAAAAATAAGATTGACGATTGTCAGAAACAAAAAACAAACGAAATAAAAAAAAATACAAGGAGAAATAAGATTATCACATCTTCCAGTAGTCTGGGAAAGAGACGTTGATAATATCTTCAAAATTGATGTCAAGAACGTGCTTCGGTTTACGATACTTCGTATGCCAGTTCATATTCAATGAGTTCTTCAGTATTCCAATCACAAGTTTATTGTCGTGAGTCTACATCTTCTGTATCATAATCAAAAGGAGATCATGTATAAACTTTCCGA
>JAHWFO010106844.1:843369-855193 GCA_023313115.1 Rhysida immarginata
TTAGTATAACTATTATGGTTCATTGGAATTTTCAATGCTAAAATATGGCATGTAATATATCAAACAACTTGGAATGATGTGTCATGAATGAATATAACGGCCCTAAAATTAATGATAGTTGAAATTATTTCAAAGGTACGTGGTTTAATGGTATCATAATGGTCCATTAGAAACTTCCAATATTAACATAGGGCCTTTTAAAAATATAGTTCCCCGAATGGTTTAGTTTAACCTTTCGGTACTTGGTTATGTCATTCCTTAATGGTTTATTATATATTCTTTTGCAATTGTCCTCCACGGTTGTTTTATTTCATTGTCAGAAATCCGTTTCTATTGTCTCTGCTTCTGGTTTAATTTTTATTAAAGTCGAAGCACTTGTTACCGCTTATGAAAAGTTATATTTCTTAGCCTATAACAGTCTGTTCTTTCTCTGCTATTTGGTGAAGTGCTGTTTCTTCTTTGGCCGCACAGCAAATAATCCCATGGCTCTCAAGTAGTTATGTGTTGTTGATTTCGATACTTGCTTGCTAGTTCTGTAGGACATGTCACCAATTGACTACAGTCAGTTTTCCTTTTCAATCCTATTTAAAGTTTACATATCTCTTTTTTTGACTAATTTCGGTCGATTACTTCGTTTAAGTAGAATCAGTAGAATCAGATTACTCGCTCTTTCAGGTATTTTTGCACACTTGCCTGTGACCGTGCAATTTCAAAGTGAGTCAAACCCTATTCACGCATATAATCTGAGTTTTTCCGGCAACTGGCATTTCTGATTTCTTGCTTATTTTATTGCAACGGAATGCAACGCTTGTGAAAAATTAGAGAGAGTTTTATCAATCAATTTATGCAAATTAATCTGCAAAAGTTCAGAGGATGCTAGTCCATATTGTGCTGGAGAGAGGGAAGTAAAACATTAGTAAATTTTTAAATATCTTCAGGTTTATATAAATTACTGTAAAATTTCTGGATAAGTTTTCTATTATTGTAAACTTATTGGACAAGAGCTATTCACAAAAAAACAATGTATTTCTAATATTAATTGTTTAATTGCATTCAATTTTGTGTGCGAGTTCTAATAAGGCCTCCCATTATTTAAAAAAATGTATATCTTCCTCAATCTATTGTTCGGCTTTATAAAATTACTAGTTAAGGTGCATCTTTAAATTACTGAAGATATTATTTTAAATTATTTGGACGAACTGTACACGCTTTCATCGATACAGCATAAGCTTATTTAATATTATTAAAACACAATGACAATAGGCATAAAGTAATGACAATAGAAAACACTGTTCCACAAGAGAAATTTTTAATGACTCGTATGCACATTTCGCTGGCATACCAGCTTCTTCATTGGCTATGTTCCTATTACACTGGCCAACAAAATTTAAAATTTTTCTTTTAACCAAATTCAAGTGGGTGATTTTTGGTAGTATTTTTTCTGTTTAATACGAATATAATTTTGAAGTTTCTCTAACACGCACAGATTTCTTTTTTTTCAATGAAACATTTTTAAATTATTCAGTGTTTGGGGCTTGATAAATTTTCTTGCGGCCCCAAAATATGGATAGTTTAACATTGCAGACGCTTCTCTTCACGTCCATTACTTTAACATAGAAGTCTCGAAGTGCATAACTTGAAAACGTCACGTGATAGAAAAAAAATCTAAAAACAGATTCGGATTCTACATACAAATTACTACTAAGAACACTTTGTGTGGTCATAGTTATAAAATGTGTGTTGATTAGTGTTATCATTATTTTCTTATTCTCTTAAAGTCAGGAACATGAAAAAAATTAAGACATTAGAGGGAAGGTTATTTCTATATGCAGTAGCAAAAAATTTGGTCGATTTCGATCGAGCAGTTTTCAAGATATGCGCTATCATACACCAGGCATCATTCTTGTTAATAAAATAAAGAAACCTGTATAATTGATATTTACACTTCCAATACACGTAATTTGCAAAAGACATAATCATTAATTACGAAATTAAACGTCTTTGGGGAGCTAACAAAGTTGACATTGTTCCCGTCATTCTTCCATAATAATCGCACAACCCTACATGGGAGTCTAGAACATGTTAGCGCGACCGGGCGTCAGGATCTAGTCGTTGTACCGATGATGCCAGAATTTCCCCCTCCTTTCAGTGTTCCTTGCTTTCCTTTCACGCAAATTTTATAATTATATGCTCATAACTTGCTAAAATATTCGCATTTTCTTGGGTCTAGTGCCGAAAGAATCACATTCAAAATTTGCTTGTCTGTCACACTCATGACTTATAACTAGGGTCTACCACCCTATAAGTAAATAGACACCTCACATTTCAGTTTTATTAATGTTTTTCATAGAAATAATTGTGAATGTACACTTATATTTTATATTATTGTTTGCAGTAACTTATTCTCATCTTGAAGAAACATTTCTGCTGGAAATCGTGCAGATCGGATGCTTTGGACAAGTCGACTGGGACTGTTCGTTTGGAGAAAGACAAATAGGATTTGTTAAGCAGTTTAAAGACAAATAGCTCTTGTGCAAATTTTTGTGCTAGCAACCTGTGTTCGAATTTGTCAACGGGTCTTGAACGAGCGAACTTCTCCAAACGTGAAAAACGACAGGGTCCGCCACTAGCGTTTAATGAACGTTTTTCAGATTTTTACAGAACGAACGTGCCCGGGTCGAATGACCAGCGAGTGAAGCGACTAATGCGTGTGGATGAGTGTTGACTGGCAATACTGGCAGTGAGCGACAGTGGGCAGCACGAGGAGAGAGTCAGCAGCTCGCAACTGCAGCCGAGGAAAACTTTTATCTTTGTTCATAGCCGTGTGACGGGAGAGATACTGGACCATATCGTAAGTGGCTACGCAAGTATTCCCCAAGCCACGTCGGCGTTCTTCGCACCCACGCCTTCTAACGCCCGAACCTCGCTGGGAGGTCTACCGAGTACCTTCTACGCAGTTCTCCTAGAAGAGTTCCACTACGAGAGAACAGTGATTTCGGTTTCTTCAAATCATCTCCCCTTGGGGATTCCTAGCCTACGCCGAGGACGGTCTGGGCGGCATTGCACGTGATTTTCCAGATAGGCTCACATGTATCTCTCTCTCTCTCTCTCTCTCTCTCTCTCTCTTGATAACACTCTCTCTAAAAATTTATAAGGCCGTCACGACAAGCCATTATCCAATCTTTATCAATGCTAAGCGCCTCGAAGGATTCTTTTACTTATGTGGATTTTTCTTTGCTATTCCAGATTCCGATCTTCGGGTGTAGCCTATAACGCCTATGCGTCGCCTTTTTCTTACGGTGGCAAGTTGTGCATATTTTTCGTAACCTTCGATGATCCAGCATCTACTTACCTGAGAGCTCAGAGAAGGCCTTAGTTTTGTAACCCCATGAACTAATAATTTTAGCAGCCTGTGGTCATTTTCCGCTTAAATGTTCCGCTTAAAACTTTTTATAATTAACGTGCTTCAAAATTGGGAACACATCTACATGGAAGTTGTTTCAAGTTTTATTATTTATTTTTATAAACTGACATACCCCCTACGTAAATACAGCAAAAAATTGGACCCTAGAGTCTGGAAATTAAAAAAAAAGTATGAAATTAGAACAAAAAATGATATTTTTTTCTTTTAATTTAAAAGTCACATATCTAGAAAACGGTTAACTTTTGGATAGTACGTTATAGGGTCAAACCTATCGGCAACGACCTAAATAATAACGTCCTTAAATATCTAAGTCAACTTTACCTGTAACCCTGTATAATAAAAATAGTACCTTCCCGTCTTTGCCGAGCTTGTCAAGGCAAAACGAAGACGGGAAACAAAGTTGTTTCTGTTTAAAAAGTGTATTCTGAAGTATTCGAACCCACAATATCAAGGTTGTCGAACACGCCGTGTAACCAGCGCGCCAAAGTAGCATTGCAAAAATTATTACAAAGATGTTGTGCCCGGCGCAACCGAGCAGAGGCAATAAGCAACATTAAACGCCCATAGATTTTAAGAAAAGAAATATATTTAATAACTCGCATGTCCAGGATCTGTCATTGCATAGCAATTCTGCATGTTGCGATTGAATGGGGTATTACAGATTGAAGTTACATTTAGATTCAGGCCTAGCTTGAACACTGAATCTAAATGGCACGTTCACCCGACTATTAGTTGAAGTGCTGCAATTCCACTCGTTGCCGTTGCCACGACAATTTTGCCTTCCTATCGAACAGTCACCAGCACTTTTTTCAGCAAAAATGATTTACCGGTTTCGCCAGGACCGTCCAAGAACAGAGTCTCCTTTCTGGCGTCTCATTTCATACCGCATTTAATATGTGATTGTAAACAATCGGCTGTTATTCATTTAAGAGCGATATTTGATCCACCAACTCTTAGAATCTTGCCCGAAGGTATGCATTCTCCAGCAATACCAGTGGATTTGAATCCTGGAACGCTTCAACTTCTTGATCAGCGAACTGATGCAATTGAGGCATCCCTGGATAATCCTTGAGTTGGCGTTCATTGTACGTCAGATATTGGTCCAAATCTCTTAATGTGAGATACAGCATGCGAAGATTGGTTGCGTCTGTGTTGAATTGATGTTGATGGTCTTCTGACAACGTGTCTGCACAACTATTCCACATTCGCTTAGGTTCTTGGAGACTTCCACATTCTTCCGGGAGAACAAGAGATAGACGTCGGCAGGACTCACAGTCAGTTTCCGTCGAGTGAGAGCAAATTCGTGCCCAGCGAGAAACGTTATTGAACGGCTCACAAATTAATGTAAGTGTCTCGCCCTAACAAGAATACAATTAGATTATTGGAGTAACATTAAAAGTGATAAGCGTGAATCTTGCCGGGAATTCGAGTTACGATGTGCTAAAGGAATTTTCCCGCTTGGCCTGAATGGATTCGTCCAAGATAAGAAAGGACGCCTCACGCTTCATTAACTCAGCCAAGATATTTGTAATTTATTTGCTTGGATTGGAAATATTCCAATTGGAAGTATTCCATTATGGTATTATTTACGAAATGTTGTGTCATTTCATTCATATTTAGTGATTGATAAGCAAAACATCACTTTGTATCTTTTGCAAAATTATAACGTCGCCAAGGTTTTTACATGATTTTGGGTATAAATTATCACAAATGACATATGACCATAATTATTTAACAAGGCCACGAGGAAAGCAACTCTCCGAGCGAGAAAAGGGGCAAATTGAAGCTTCCAGAAAGACTGGAAAGGGAATAAGGGCGATAGCACGTGAGGTTGGACGATTACAGAGAGTTGTTCAAAATTACCTGAAGAACCCTACTAAATATGGGACTACGAAACGAACTGGATGTCCATCAAAACTCTCTGAACGAAGCAAACGGTTGATCATTCGATCAGCATCTAATTCTACAAAAAGTTGTTGCCTCATCAGGAAAGAGCTTAACCTAGATGTTTCGACTTTGACAGTCTGGAGAACCTTAAACGACAGTGCTAATGTTGTACATGCCAACTGAAACCGGCCCCTCGTCTGAGAGAGCATCATAAAAGAGCTCGATTAAGATATGCAGGTGAAAACATGAACACAGATTGGAATACGGTAAGTTTACCGATCAGTCAACTGTAATGATCGTACCTACAAGTATACAAATTGTTTTTATATTGTACAGGTTATTTTCAGTGATGAAAAAAAATTCAATCTTGATGGGCCCGATGGTTTCAATTGTTATTGGCGAGACTTACGCAAAGAAGAGCGCGTCTTTTCTAAACGGAACTTTGGAGGTGGAATATTGATAGTGTGGGGTGCCTTCAGGTCGTTGGGCACGCTCACGTTGGCTTTTCCATCAACAAAAATGAACAGCACAGAGCACCAGAGTATACTTAGAAGTCATCTCATCCCCTATTTAAAAAGGTTTAGGCGAATTCCACTGATGTACCAGCAAAACAACGCATCCATGCATTCAAGCCGCAGTACACGTCAGTGGTTTCATGACAATAAGGTTAATGTTATGGAGTGGCCTGCCTGCTCACCTAATTTAAACCCGATGGGGATGGCTCACACATCAGGCTTACACAGATGATCGACGGTATGAAAACATTAGTGAGCTGAAAAGTGTTATCGAAACTGCATGGAATAAAATCAGTCTCACATTCTTACGAAGTCTTGTTAAAGCAATGTTGGGTACAAATGGTAGATTGTATCAAGTTATAAATAAAAATGGTAATGTTACCACGCACTGAAGCAAACCCTGGAATGTTAATTTGGTGTACGTATGTGTTAATCTTAAGGTGACGTTATATTTATGAAAAGGCAGCGAATCACTTTTTTCCTTTCCTAGAGCTAAATATGCATTAAACTGCTATAAAATTTCACAAGTAACATTTGTTTTACCTTCTAAATAGATTATGATCAGATACTATATTGTTCATTCATCGTACATTTCAAAAACTATTCATTAGAAGGTGGCGTTATAATTATGAAAAGCACTGTATAGTGTTGATCTGGTAACTTGCTCGTGTAATGTTATCGTAGGTGGAGAATGGCTAAACGAAGGGAACTTAGTGATTTTAAGAGAGGAGTAATAATTGAGTGCCGAATAGCGGGCGCGTATATTCGTGAAAGTTTGGCAAAATTATCACAGCCACGTTCAACTATTGGTGATATTGTGAAGAAATGGAAAAATTACAGATATCGGAACACGTACCCCTCATGTCGGATGATTTCCAAAGATCAATGAGCACAAGTTTTTCAATGCCGATGTTATACTTATCTGCCGCTAATGACTGAAGTTACTGCTTCTTTAAGCATTTCATCACGTTGGAAGCGTGTTCCTCCAAAAAACCCCTTCATTTCTGGAAAAAGGTGAAAATCATTAGACGTTAAGTCGGGAATGTAAGGGTCACAAAAACATTCCATTTGAAACGTTGAAATTCTTATTGTGTTACTGCAGCTACATGAAGCCGAACGTTGTCATGAATCAACAGAATCCCTGCAGACAACTTTCCACATCATTGGCAAGTTTTCATAAAAACCGCAAGAAACCACTCCAGGTCATCAAGAAGAAATTCCAACAGGCAACAGGAGTCAGTGTAAATTACAACACTTTGAGGAAGGAATTGCATGCACAAGTCAAACATCTCGTCAAACATCTCGTCAAACAACAAGGCAGCTAGACTCCAGTGGTGTTTGGAACGTCCACATTCGAAGAATGGAAAATCATTTTTTGTAGTGACGAATCACGCTATACTCTGTTCCAGTGGTATGGGCGCGTTCGGGCGTGGCGAATGCCAGGGAAGTGCCTAGAACCTGAATACATCGTTCCAACCGTGAAGTTTGATAGTGGTGAAGTCACTTGTGGGGATGTTTATCATGGCCTGGCTTGGGACCCTTGTAGGTGTTGATGGCAAATTGAACTCTGAAGCCTACAAGCACATTTTGGACAATAGCGTGAGAAATTTTTGGACAAGTTTTTTTGGTTTTATGTGTATTTCATTTCCAAAAATACGACGCCATTTTTGAATATGGAAGTCAACTTTAAAATGTGTAATAGAAGCTCCTATTTGCAATGGTCTTTTCAGATTGTACACAACTTTTGAGAAATGTTTTATTCTTGCTGTTTTTTCAATTGATCTAACCGTTTTTTGATCCAAAGAGAACGGAAAACTACAGCACCATTTCCACGAATACTGGTCACACGGAAGTGAAATGGTCAAACTATCAAACCAAACATACGTTTACTTTTTTATATTCGCACTGCCAACCTTTGTTTTCGTTTAAATTAATGAACAATTTCTGTTTTTTTCATTTTTTTAAAAATTCAAACCACACCACACTTTCACTGCCTCTATCTCCTAAACGGTTGGATCAATTGAAAAAAACACAATAATAAAACATTTCTCAAATTGTGTGTACAATCTGAAAATACCATTAAAAATAGGGGTTTCCATTGTTCATTTTAAAGTTGACTTCTGTATTTGAAAATGGCGTCGGGGTTTTTGGAAACGGAATACACATAAAAAAACCCTCACATAAAAGTACAATAATTCTTCCATTGAAAGTATTCTGTCAGATTTATATTTTAGAAGTTGGCTATTGGCTCATTTTAGATGAGACACCCTGTATTTATATCCATAAGTCCGCATTTTATAAGGAAAAGTTACTGGTGCAAATTCGCTATTATCATAAGAAAATGATGATCATCTAAAATAATATCTGTATTTGTTAGTGTCTTTATCATTTGTATCTCAAAAATTTTAAAATGCATTGGCTGTTTAAATATCTGTAAGGAATTTCTAAAAAGAAGTTCTTTACTGTTCAACTTTCAAAAAAATTTGAAGAGAAAAACTGAGAAGGTGAGCGCATTTTTTTATGTCTAGAACGAAACTTTTAAAAATGTTCTTGGACCTCAAATTATCCAGTGACATATCATCTTTACATTTGCCAAATACTATATCTGCCAACCGCTTATCTGATGTTAAAAAAACGTTTGCAGTAGCAGAAGATGATGCTCAAAATTTTTATGTTACTTCCCCTCCTTGCTGAAGCCCTTTATGTTCAAAAGAGGGCATTTGAAAAACATTATTATTTTATTTTCCTTTCTCTCCTGTCAATGGATGTCGAGTGAGGCTACTAACAAGCAAACGTTTAATCAGGAAACAAAAGGCGAAGCAAATGAGGGACCCTTCTACCCCCCTCCCTCCTACGTTTTTCTTTTTTTTTTTTCGTTTGCCATTCTCTTTGTCTAGACCCTCCCCGGGATTTGAAAGTCGATCCCTTTTTCTCCAACTCCTCTGTCATCCGACTACACAACCCCCTTTCCCTCGATCCCCTCCTTTTCCAACTTCTATTACTGCTTTCAGTCATGCGTCGGCGTGCCTCCGGTTCCACCAGTTGGTGACAATGTGTACATGAACCATACGCTCTGTCATTAGAGAGGGGAGAGTGATAAGAGGAGACCTCCTTTCCCCCACCCCCACCCACCCCCATCATTCTTCATCATTTATGGCAACCAAAGGTGATAGGATACGACAGTTAAGGACCCCCCAACAAAAAAAAAAGGAAGCCATACTCGGGTTCCTGTCCCTCGCCATCTTCACAACGCCTCTCTGTCTCACGCACATTTATTTTTAATCTTTCAAATGTAAAGTTTATTATTTTTCTCCTCCCTTTCCAATTGAAGAATATCGTGCACTTCTACAAAACCAATTATCTGTATATAGGTGTGTCATCTCAATATTGCAGAGGAATAAAGTAATAAGAAGGTGCTTTTTCGGTGGAACGTCATTTTACGGATAGATGCTGGGTATTCACATATCATGAGATTTATATACATTCTAAAGGGTTTTTTATTCTCAGGTTGCTTTTGGCCGACCACTAAGTGGTGGCCTATGTTTTCGTCCAACCCGATTCTAAACATTTCCCCACTGAAATTGACTTAAAACTCATGATTCGAGAAGATGTGTAGAAATTTTGCAAATAAAAATTTTCCGTCTGTACATATCTATGATGTATGTAATGTTTATTAATAAACTTTGAAGAATGAAAAATAGATAACACACTAAATATCCAAAATGCTTTGCATGACATTTCTGACACTCCCGATTCATTTCACCGCAATGACAACTTTGAAAATTTCTCAGAATAATATTTAAAGCACATCTAAAGGTATATTTTAATATATCTATCGAATTATTATCCAAATATAATATTTATATTTAAGCTAATTTGTCCCTCCCTATCTCTGCGTCTCTCCCCCGTCCCACCGTGGAAAATTAAGGTCTGTTTCGGACCAAACATCGATAACTGTTTTGTTACTAAAGAAAGAGTGTTAAAATTTTGCACTAACATAAAGTAGTATATGACGCTTCCAAAGAATTGCTTTTTATTAGAATTTTTCGTAATATAAAATTTTTAAAAAATAAATAAAAATCAAAAACTTCAAAAATGGTATTTATTTTATTTTTAACTAAAAATATTACTTTCAAAATTATGAAAATACCTTAAAATAGCTTAGAAAACGACGAAGAATACTTAAAATGCTTACCTACTAATTGTAGAAATAGTTTGAATAGTTGATTAATAATTTTTAAGCAGTTGTTTCTATAGATACATTATAGGTACTATATTATACTTGGACACATTCAGGTTCTGAAATCAGTTCGTTGACTTTCAAAAGCTGCAGGGTATCTTCATCAACTTCCTGCACATATTTGTTATACGGTTTTCTAATGCTTTCAAATGAACATCAACAATGATTTGCGTTAATTTGATATTTAATATTTTAAAAAAAATAAATAAAAATGGCAATGCTACATGCGTTGACAAATATGGTGCACAACCTGTTCCTTAATGCTACCTTTTTTGAAACGCTTTTATCTGATTTAACGTAAACAAATATGCAAACAAAATATATTGTGCACATCTATAGCACAGGACCATCCCAACCATATATACACTGAGTGGCCAAATTATTATGACCACCCCCTTAGTACAGTGTTGGGCCACTTTTCGCTCTTATTACTGCTTGCATTCTTCGGGGCATGGATTCTATGAGATGTTGGTAGGTTGTAAGAGGAATTTGAGACCAACTCTGAAGAACTGCATCTTCCAATTCCTGCAGATTTGACGGTGCTGGATCCCGCTGCCTGATGGCCCGTTCGATCTCATCCCACAAATTTTCAATGGGATTGAGATCTGGCGATTGTGCAGGCCAACGAAGCAAGGTAAACTCTCCGGCATGTTCTTCAAACCATCTGAGGACGATGCCAGCCTTATGACAAGGAGCATTGTCCTGCTGGAAGTATCCATCCCCGTCAGAGTACACCATTAACATAACGGGATGTACTTGATCTGCGAAAATACTTAAATAATCTTGGGCACGCACACGTCCGTGCAGAGGAATCAAAGGACCCAAACAATGCCAAGAAAACATCCCCCAAACCATAATACTGCCGCCACCAGCTTGAAGTGTTGTGGCGATGCAGGTGTGGTCCATGCTTTCGTGTTGTTTTCTCCATATTCTAACCCTGCCATCTGCATGATGCATTCGAAATCGTGACTCATCGGACCACACGACCCTTTTCCAGTCATCTACTGTCCAATCCTTGGCGAACTGGAGACGTCTGCTCTTGTTCAAGGCTGACAGTAGAGGCTTTCGAACTGGTCGTCGGCTTCCATAGCCTAAACGGTGTAATGAGCGGCAAACAGTTCGTTCAGAGGCGGTCACAGTTTGTCCTTGATTATGATTTGCCGCTATTTGACGCACTGTTGCTCTTCTGTCGCCGTGGACAACTCTGGCCAATCTCCTTTCAGCTCGAGCATTGAGAAGCCTGTGACGAATTGTCCTGCTGTTGACATTGAGAGCCGGTTTTTTTGCTTGGTAGTCCACTCTCTGTAAACATTAATAACTGCTGCTCTTGAACACTTCACAAGTTCAGCTGTTTTGCTGATATTAGTTCCGACACTGTGCGCGCCGACGATCATCCCGTGTTCAAACTCAGTTAAATCACGTTTTTTGCCCATATCATCGCAAAAAAAACACAGTGCAACTGATGGTTTGCCTCACATGCATTCCCTTTTTATAGCTATCTATCCCTCTAGCGGCAGCGCTGTGACGCAATAGCTCATTTGCCTAAAACTGTCAGGTGGTCATAATAATTTGGCCACTCAGTGTAAGTTTCAAACGTATTCGTCCACGTTAACACAGGTAAAAGTGTAGTACAAAAAATGCGTTCCCGTATTTATATATAGATGATTAAATTATCATTTCGGGGCCAAAAATACGATTGTGATGTTCGCGTACCAGTAAACAATGCTTAAATCTATTATTAAAGAAAATTATGTAACT
>JAHWFO010106844.1:865193-877644 GCA_023313115.1 Rhysida immarginata
GGAATTTCGAAATTTCTTTTCCTTATTCTTTATAAGGAATTGGTCTGTCTCAATCTTTTTATATTTAATTTCAATTCGCTCAATGTAGCGATTAATATTTCTCGTTACAGTGTTTTTTGCTGTATTTAACGTACATTTAAGTATTTCTTTATTGTATTCCGAGAAATATTTTTTCTTTTGTAATTGAGATCGCAATGCCTATTCCTCAATTAAATCATATTGTATAGGACATTCTCTTGTACAGAATTTTTGTATTTTATAAATAAATATCGCAATTTTTAAACCAAAATAAGTCTTTTTAACGAGCCACGTTCATTCTTAAGTTTCGGGGTTTCCTTTAAAGTATCACCCTTTAAATATTATATTATTTTGCTTCACCCTCTGAACAAAAAGAATTACTGCTTTCTGTTCCTGTTTCGTTGACTCCATTTTGTTGTTTGGACGAAGCTATCGTTCTTTCTCACGTGATGCAACACTTGCAACCTATTGTTCATTTTGCACGTGGGGTTTCGCAATTGTTGAAAAAAAACCTTACGATCCTACACGTCGTCTTTTTTTTTTCCAAACAAATTTTCGTTTTCATTTGTACGACCCTTATAATTTGTTATCAAATGGAAGTCTTGTGCGATTATGTCATACCATCATTTCAATTTATTTTAAACTGGAGTCGTAAAATGCGTCATGGCTCTTGAAAGGATAGAAAAGAGATAAATTCCAATATTTTTTTAATAGAGAAAATAGTGAAACTGTGTTTAATTAATTGTATCCGTTTTACATGGTCTTGTCTTAATCCTATGTGGAACATCTGAGATTTTCAATATCTTAAAATAATTAAGAATTTTACTGAATTAAAATCTCCATAAGATCGCATTCTGGATTCAGGACAATTAGAAACTTTGAATCAATCTAAACTACCCAGTGATTCAAAAGTTCGTTCCGATTTCAAAATGCTAAGCAAAAAAGTTCATATGAACATGGGTCCTAATTTGAACGATAACTGTGAGATATGAATAGAAATATAAATGCCGCCACCAAGATCAACAAGTTAATAACTCAGGTTCTCTAACGCCTAAGATAATGAAATTTGGGTTAATAATAGGGGACATAAAACTGTGTATACCGTTAAAATTTGATCGAATTCCAACAAGTAGTTTCCGAGTTACGCAATCAACATCGTAATACGTGCTGGCTAGTACTCACACGTATCTCGGTCGGCCACCACGTCCTCCTGATTTCTTTCTGTGGGGCTTCATTAAAGACAAACTTTATCTGTCATTTTAGATGTGGCACCGTATATGCTCCGTAACCTTTGAAAGTAAATTCGTTTGCCTAGTAATTGTATGCCGTGTATCCGAAGCAGGCCATATTGAACACCTATAAACCACCTTTTCGAAACTTGATGAAATGACGAATATTTTATAATTTACCGCACCTCTGTATGAATATTTTAACTATACACAGCATTTTGAAATCAAGTGCGGACTTTTGAATCCCCTGTATTAGGATTCTAAATGTTAAAATGTCTTAGCGGTTTTCCTACCTTTTGATATCGGAGAACTTCTTTTGAAGTGCCCGACAATTATATATAAGACGCACTTATGTTATCTTTTCAGAATTCAGATTAGGAGTCGCTCTCTTTCGAGTTTCTCTTTTGACATCGCTTTATTCTAGAAATATATTAACTAACAAGTAAAATCCAGTTCCTTTATTAGCATTATGTCCTATTAAAAGGATTTCAATAGCAGTTACAAATGAATAAACATTTACAAAGCTTTAAACACAACTGAGAAAATGAATTCTTGACACAAAAGGGCGAGCGGAAGAGGAAGCTGGCATTTATCTGCGCAATCCTTCATTGAAATGAATGCTTTTATTTATGTTTCTTTCTCTAGAATACGAATATTAGAGAGGATTAATGAAATTCATAAGGTAAAAGATGAAAATGAATGTTTGAGCTTTGTCCCCCTCTTTTTTGACGACTCCATCAGAGCATGTTCGAAACGATAAAAATCGATGACGATGATGCGTTTGTGTGGTGAGACTATTTGTGCTTGTGCTTCTGTGTACTGTATAGAGTTAGGGAGAGGGGGTAGTGAACAAAGTGGGGGGGGGGGGGAAGGGAGGACCGACATCCATTTCGGCACCCGTTTGTTGCTCGTTGTCCTTATCGTTTATATCTACACTGCCCGAGATAATAAAAGTCGGTCGGTGCGACCTTTGCAAGGCAGCATTTTAATTAATTTCTGTCCCTCCCTCTCTCCCCTTTGGTTTCCATTGCTCGAATTAATTCTATTAATTCTATTGATTGGTTTCTATTTACGCCTTTCCGCTGGAGCAACAAACGCCATTAAAAGAACGAGAAAAAAATATTGCTACGATTCAATCTTAGAAAATGTTTGCGGAACTAATAAGGGGACAAGTGATTGTCGCTTTGATGTGAATCCGAATTGGATTCCTTGTCCGTGTTGTCTGCGTGGCTTCATTATATTCGGCGTTGTGTTTACCTTTTGTGCGTCTTTTGCTCTATCTGGCGCAATTTCGTTCCACCTGGGGGCACTCATTGCAGTCTCACCGTTTTAAAGGGGCCGCGTTTTTGTTTATTTATTTACTTTTATGAAGACGGCTGGGTCTCTATTTTAACGATTAATTTCTTCCATCAGTTTTCATGAATGAGAAAAATTAACCTTATGTAAAATTCAACTAGGTTCGACATAATTAATCGCTCAAAGGAGAATTAAAGTTGATCTCCTTTTTAAAACAAATTTAAGAACATATTATTTACGAATGGGCACAACATTTTCAATTACGGGATCACTTTATTTATTTACATGTTCCTAAACGAGCGTGTTATAGGTAAGTGGCTTACGGCTCACGGTCGATCACATAGAGTCGATTCCCAGAATTCAAAACGGTCGATAAATCTATTACAAATGACGGTTGATTGGTTTATTAGGTTTCTTGAGAAGATCGACCATGATTTCCAAGTCATTTTCAACTTTATTAAACTGATAATAAGTCATTAGTTTATGTAGTCAGTTGTCAAACAAGCATTTTTTTAATCTTATAGCTCTTACAATTTTGCAATTAGCACTCATTAACGTAAATTTTTCTCCTACTGTAATAAAATTTCAATTCCTCGAAGTATCCGCTTGTCTTTCAGCCTAGGTTATCTAACACATAGGATACCTTTCATTCCACAATCGTTAGCTTCGAAGATGGGTAGGTTGACCATTAGATTATTTGCACCCTTTCATATAATATCATCTTAAATATCTAATCCTCTATATTAAAACGCAAAGCACTTTTTTTAAGAGCAAAATCGGCACTTCTGCGCATGCGTATTGTCATTGTTATCGTCGTTAAATTGTTGTATGTAATTGTTTGTTAATTTGATCATCAATTCTAGCAAAGTTCTTGATTGTCTTTGTGGAGAGGATTGTTTATGATTGTTTATGAAATCACACAATTGTTTGCCGTCAAATTTTGGTGGGTTCCATCTAATATCGTCTAAGATTCTAAATTTGAAATATCCATCTTGAATATCCATCTTACGTACACCTTGTTATCTGCACTTAGTGGTTTCTCTGAATCTTTGCTAACCAAATACTATAGTTCGGGACAGATTAATCTTGCAGTGAAGGAACAACTTCAGTTGCGAGGTCATTGTATCAGTGCGTGGGATCAATAAGGAAGAGGGGTAGGTAATAAGAAAAACTTACTCTAAAGACCGAAGAATTGCTTGCTAAAGAATTATTTGGATATTATTGACGCATCTTACGTAAACATTTTAAACTAACTGCTTCATTTGACTTGTTACAGGGTGTGACTTGAATAGCGACGGCGTGGAAACCGGAATGGTAGCCATGATAAGATAGACCATCATTTATTGCATATAACCCGCGAGCTATCTGAAAAGGTAAACAATAGGACTGCAGCTTATCTGTCGCTGCGGGCTATCCACCATTCTCTTTTTTGTAAGTGGATTGCCAATGCCCGGGGAAATGTACTCGCGTCATGCGTCATTTCTGGTTTTCGGGCAGCAGGACTACCGCATCAGAATTCAGCAAATCTGGAACATAGTGACAGTGATGAAAGACATAAATCTTGCGGAGGAGTTTTTAACATTATATTATTCTGACTCTGAAGGTTTTTCTCAACTTATTATTCCTAATTGTATTTTATATTTGCTAAAAATAAATATAATGATTTAAAATTAATACTGTATTTCTTTTACTGTGCTTGTCTTGAGTTTATTCCAAACTATCTCGAGACAATTTCAGGATTCAGTGAACGTTAGCGATGCAGATAAGGTGCGGACTATACACAGTAAATTATGATAGTTCCAAAAAAAAAGGTGTCTATGCATGCATTATTAATAAAAAGTAGGAAAAGGCCTGGAAGTGGCGTGTTAAGTTTGTGAAATATGAAGAGTAAATAATTTTAATCGTGTATATTAATTATGCAATTATATTTAAAAAATGCTAGGAACTATATTTCAGACACTCATATAGCCTTTTCGTTGCCTGTACTTGCAAGGTTAACCTGTCCTAACTATAGGTCCAGACGGACTTGGCGCATCAAATCTAAGGATAGAGCTCTGAGGAAGACCTTACACATATCTTCAAAAAACTACCCAGTGACCATGGCAATGATGAAACGGAGTTGCAGTTGTTTAAAGCAGCTGTGACAGTTTCGGTTGCGTTGTGCTGTGGTCGTATGCGATTGTCTGTGGCGCAGGGCCAAGGGCGGTCCGAAGCGGTAAGCAAAGTAAGCATCGCAAGAGGCGCCAACCAAGTTTGAAAGGCTGCACAATTTAGAGGCTTGCATGGGGGCACCGAAGAAGCTAGCGCCGCCCTTGCGCAGGACAGTGTAAAAAAAGACTGCATGGTGTAACGCTGAAGTCCCAGAAGCTATTAAGGTAAAGAAGGAAATTTATTGGCTATGGCTTGCAAATAAGTTATCTTCGAGTTAAGTGCGGTACGACCAAAGACAGTAAAAAACGACTAAAATCAAGGCCTGGGAGAAGTTCGGCAAACACGGTTTTTTGGCATACCCTGCGCCGCCTCCGTGGAAAATAATCTTATAAGGGTTCTTGCACAATGTCGACTAGTTGCCGGCAATAGTGGTTGCTAACAACCAGAAACAATAGGAAACCGAAGATGGGAGACCGAATGGTTAAAAAATGACACCAAATCGGAAGTTCATTTCGTATAGCTTCGAATACTTTCCCTGTACTATATATCAATTTTATTATTTTTTACTTTCATTTTTAATAAAGAAATCTTAATTTAAACGCTACTTTCGGCAATATAAATTCATTGTGAATTTTGTCAAATCTCCCGCAATAGCGTCGCTTATGACGTCAGCTTTGCTAATCGAGGCCGACGAGATTTACAGGCCGTGGCGCGATTCACAAGCCACAGCCCACACGAGATTTATAGTCTGTGGCGCGATTCACAAGCCACAGGTCCGACGAGATTTACAGGGCCTATTAATCTCGTCGCCTCGGCTTAGCAAAAATGACGTCACGCGCAGCTAACGTTTTTGAATAGAGGGGCCCCATTTCGCTTATTTGTTGCCTCTTTCTTAAAAAATCTGTAACCTTTTTGAATAAAAACTTGTTGTTTTCTTATTTTTATGTTACATTCTTTCTGATTATTTATTATCTCGATAACGATATTTTTGGTGTCATTTGCTCTTTAAATAAACAACCACAACCGTCGTATCGACGTTCAGAATCGCGCCAGCTACCTCTCAAGATGGACGTGGAAGTTGCAGTAGCTATATTATTAAAAAAAATCAAAAAAGGGAAAAAAGAAATATTGGGTGCACCTCTTATTACAACTACACCTTCTCCTTCCAATTTTTTTTCGAAGACTTGCAAAAACATGATAATAAATTAATGAAATGAGACAAGCGGGATAATGACAAGCCACAGTGCGAAGACGTAAGTAGAAACAAGCCACACCAGCGGTTGCGCAATTTCCCAGTTGCTGAATGCATTGTTCTTGATTGTCTGGCCTCCGACAATCAACGGGTTGCCTTAGCTACGTGCATCAACGATAACTACAGAGGTCGTTAGGGATCTATGAAAGCGAACTAAACACGTCAGTGACCAGTGAGAATCCTTTCCGCCACCAGCGATTGTGCTCATTCTGATAGCCTTGTATCTGTACTAT
This sequence comes from Rhysida immarginata, assembly GCA_023313115.1. Taxonomy (NCBI): domain Eukaryota; kingdom Metazoa; phylum Arthropoda; class Chilopoda; order Scolopendromorpha; family Scolopendridae; genus Rhysida; species Rhysida immarginata. Next base: position 871,373 of record JAHWFO010106844.1, read on the forward strand.
CGCCCTGCAGTGGAGTTTCTATTGAAGAAGGCTTGAACGTAGTACACCCATATCATTCTTCAACCACTCCTCCTGATAGACTTTCCAAAGTCCGTCTAATGTACGCGGACGTCGGTTAAAAATTTCTTGGATAAAATTCCTGGTTTTAGTAATACCGTAGCCAGACAGGTTTTTTTTGCAGCAGTACACTCGATAGTTGTTTATATTTCCATTCTGGGGTCAAGCTTCATTGTGTGATATTCAAAAAATGGCCAGATGTTATAAAAGAGCAATTAAGGCGATTTATCACCTAAATTATTATACTTCTACACAGATGTATATAAATTGACAAATTTGTTGAATTTTTCTGAATTGTATGATCTTGAGAGTTTAAAATTAATATAGCGGCTCAATCAAAAATAACTTACCATGCGCCGCCTCCGTGGAAAGAAGTCTCTTTCATCACAAGCTGTTAAGGGTTCTGAAAACGGAGGAGAGCGTATTGCATAGATGGAAGGAATAGTTTGCATCTCTTCATAATCCGGTGACAGCAACGACTGAGGCACATGACGTGCACCTTGGAGCGGAGAATAAGCACGGAGTATCACCGAAGCAGAAGTCAGATAGACAATTAAGTCCCTGAAGACCGGCAAAGCTGCAGGTGATGATGAAATCCGGTCCGAGATGTTAAAGGCCTTAAATCAGGATGGCATCCTGTGGCTGACTCGGGTGTGTCAGGTTGCTTGGATATTTGGGCAGGCCCCTAAGCAATGGCAGACAGGAATTGTGATCTCTATCTTCAAAAAGGGAGATCAGAGATATTGCAACAACTATTGAGGCATCTCTTTGCTCAGCATTCCTGGGAAAGTGTCTGGAAAAAAGAAGTCGGGAAATAGTCGACTCCAAACTGTCGGGGGAGCAGTGCGGTTTCCTACCTGGCCGAAGCACGACGGATCACATCTATGCTCTAAGGCAAATCTTTGAGAAATCCTGAGAATACGCAAAAGATGTCTACGCTTGCTATGTGGACCTCGGGAGAAGCTCTGGCAAGTCTTGCAAGAGTTTGGAGCGGATGGGCAATTACTGGTTGCTATCATGTCTCTGTACGAAAGCTCTGAGATGTGTGTCCGGATAAATGGCATTAAGTCAAACCGTTGACCGTGGGTGTTGGACTCCGCCAAGGGTGCGTAATGTCGCCTCTCTTGTTCATCATCTTTATGAACTGGATAGACAAGGGCAGCCGAGGCGATTAGCGTATTTGTTGGGCGACTGCTTGGTGGAGAGGTTGCTCTTTGCTGATGACCTTGTCCTCCTTGGGTTTTCTCGCACTGACATTCAGCATGCACTTGACTGGTTTGCAGCCAAATGTGAAGAAGCTGGGATGAAGATCAGTGTGGCTAAGAGTGAGGTTCTGGTCCTTTCAAGACAGCCTGCTCAATGCGTTCTCCATGTTAGGGAAGCCCCATTGAGACAGGTGGAGAAGTTCAAGCGTTTCGAGATTGCATTCACGAGTGATGGGTGGCAGGAAAAAGAATTGGATGTTCGGATCGGTCCAGCAAGCTATGTCAGACGTGAACTGTAGCGATCTGTGGTAACGAAACGCGTGCCGGGAAACAAAGCCAAGCTCTGCGTCTTCAAATCTGTCTTTGTCGCCATTCTCACCTATGGTCATGAGTCTTGGGTAATGACTGAAAGAGTGTGATCGCGGGTACAAGCGGCCGAAATGAGATTTCTGAGAAGTGTGGCAGGTATTACTTTACTAGATAGCGTGAACAGCAGCACAATAAGGAAGTCTTTAAGTGTTGAGCCGCTACTTCTCCGCATTGAGAGATCTCAGTTGCGCTCGTATTGGCCACGTGATACGGATGTCGCAAACTGGTTTTCCTAGGCAGTTGTTACTTTCCAAGCCGGTGCGTAAGAGACCAAGGTGTCGGCCTAGAATCAGGTGGCTAGACTACATGGAGAATCTGGATTCGAGTCGCTTGGGTATTACTAGGGAGGACATGCGCCTGATGGCGGAAGATCGCGATCACTGGAGATCCTCCCTAGGGCTGCTGCCCCCGCGACTCTAATGGATAAGCGGGTTTGAAAAGTAAGTAAGTAAAAACTATGAGATTTATACCATTAATACTAGACATGCTGATAATAATACAGGGTGATTATAATTAAAGTTACGGTTTCAAAATTCGATAATTTGAAAACTACTCGTAAGAATGACCTGATATTTTAGCAGAACAATCGTGAGGCAATGGAATTTTGTTTGGCGAAGGAAAAAAAATAGTTCCAAAATCTGCCGATAGATGGCGCTGGCAGAGTAATGTCAGGGGAAAAACCAAAAATGGATTCGTGAAACACAGGAATGTTGTTAGCCAAAAGGAAACAATAGAGTTCAGGGGTTTACGAAAAATTTATTAGCGAAAAGACAAGAATACGTGTTTACAGCGACAACTGTGATAATGTCAAAAAAACAGCTTCATGGAACAAACATCTTACTGATGATTAAGGCAGAAGTTGTTCGATATGCCCTCCGCCTTGTTCCGCTACTAATTGGAAGCGCAAAATGGCATGCTCCACGACAGATCGGAGGGTATCTGTACTGTTGCATTGGATGTGAACCCTGCCAGCGCCATCTATCGGCAGATTTGGGAACTGTTTTTTTTCCTTCGCCAAACAAAATTCCATTGCTCACGATTGTTCTACTAAAATATCAGGTCATTCTGACGAGTAGTTTTCAAATTATCCATTTTTGAAATCGTAACTTTAATTATAATCACCCTGTACATTTGAATATGGTAAACACTGAAAAAAGGGGAAGAGACTTTTACTTTCTCGGCAGTTAAAAATTTTAATAATTGATTATATGTAAAAGATTAGTAAAATTAGTAAAATTAATAAGTTCTCTGCAATGTAAAAGATTGGTAAATATGTAAAAAAAAAAAAAAAAATTTATGTGTAAAATGTTCTTATAAAAGCAAGTGTAAAATTTTTTATATGTAAATACTGTGGCTGTGTTAAGTTATAAATGCCATGTTAATTTATTTTTTTTGTATTTTAATCAGTATATTTGTATTTTGTATTATGCTTTACCTTTTTTAATATATTTTATATTTTATTTATGCCTTTGACCTATACCAGCGATGTCGCTGCTTGTCAAATTTTTCTTATACAAATCTTCTTCTTCTATATATATAAAGAAGGATGTTTGTTTGTGGGTTTGTTTGTTTTTTATGCAAATCTACAGTTTTATTCCATTCTTGATGAAATTTTGCATACTTGACCTTCAAAGCATGAGGAAGGTCACTGTCTACCTCAGATTTCGAAAAAATAATAATTGATAAAAATCGATATTCATGGTTATGGCAAGGCATACTAATGAGAAATATCCACGGTCTATAGATATTCATGATCATCGAGCTCCGTTGTTAAAATGAAGCTAAAGTTTCTAGCTCCAGGTAAGGAGGGAACTCTATTGTAAAGTGGCGCTGCATGTACAATCTGCCCAACTGCTCCTGCAGCGCCACTCTGTCGGCAGACAGAAACTTTACTTTCGTATTCAGTTTCAATGAAAATCTCTATCGCAGGTTGCGGTCGGGAATAGTGCGATCTATGTGGCACCTGGCGCGATCTGTTTTCCTTAGCTTCTCGAAACAATGGAAAATGGCCAAAGCTCGATGACCAGGAATATCTATAGAACGTGGAAATATCTCATGACCAACAATGCAAGGAAAAGTTTGTGCAACAATAGGTATGAAGAATGGTGTCAACACGCAATACACAAACAATGTAAGGATCAACAATTTATATCTCATGACCAACAATGCAAGGCAGAGTTTGTGCAATTTAGATAAGTTTCAATTTGTAACAATGCATAGAATTCCTGTTATTCAGGCTTTTCTTAGAAAAGAGAGTTCTTAGTACTTAACAATTTCTTGAAAATCTTTAAAAATGATCAGTAACTGGAGATAATGGAGAGTTAGCAGACTATTGAGAAAGAGTGGAAAGACGACAGAGAAAGCACTCCAGTATCTCCGTGCTGTATTGAGCAAATGGTAAGCAAGTAAATAGAAGAATTGGCGACTGCTAGACTACACAAAGTGATGAATGGCCGAGTTTTACTTCAAGACATCGAGAGAAGAGTGGGAATTGCAACAACATCAAGTGTACATCTAAACTAAGATTACGTGAGTAAGAAATTATTTAGACTAGTACTGGCATCCTTGGAGAGCCCCATCCATTGTGAGCGTTTAAAATTTTTCGAATTTTCATTAAGAATTTTTACTGTATTAATTCTAAGCGTTTTAATGAATTTATTTTTAAGATATTGCAAAATTTAATCCAAAAAAAAAAGTCCGAGCCACGCGGGGATTATCACCTAGCTTATTTGCTAGCACAGCAGATCCAAACATTTCATAAAAATACATTTTGACTATATTCTGTGGGAATGTGTTTATTTTGGAAACTTAGATGCTGATAATGCGATGATTGAACGTTCGTTTCCAAGAATTATTAATAATGAGCATAAAATGATGATGCAGTAACAGAACATTAATAAGGCAGCGTCTATTGATGAGGCAAAGTAGTCACGCGTCTCCCTTCAGCTCCCTTTCAAACGTCCAGACGACTGATACCAAAGAAAGAGTACCAAAGAAATAGCTATACGGGCATTTGAAACATCTGAACAACGGGAGTTTCTTATAGAGCAAGAGCGTATAAGAGCTTCTACGTCAAGGGCAAGAAAAACTTGATTCTAAAGTATCTGGTGATTCTCCGCAGTGGTGAGGCAAGTCAAGAAGAATTTAGATAAAATCCCAGTATATCACCTAGAATTCCTGTTTTTCGTATTGGTCAGAGAATCTCTGCAACTAAAACAGAAATATCTATAATGGCATTGGAAACGTCTGAACAATGCGTATAACAGCTTCTACGTCAAGGGCAAGAAAAACTTGGATCTAAAGTATCCAGTGGTGTTCCCTTGTGGTGAAGATGGATATCATTTTAATCTGAGGCAAGTCAACAAGAAGTTAAATTAAGTCCCAGTATATCACCTAGAATTCCTGTCTTACGGCAAAAATTTATGCGTCTGGAAAGGAAAGAGAAAGAACGAGTATTGGTCAGAGAAACTGCAACTAAAACAGAAAAGGCTATACGGGCATTGGAAACATCTGAACAACGGGAGTTTCGAATAGAGCAAGAGAGCATACGAGCTTCTACGTCAAGGACAAGAAAAAGTTGCGTCCACAGTATCCTGTGATGTTCCCCGGTGGTGAAAATGTACATTGTTTTAATCTGAGGCAAGTCAACAAGACGGTAAGTAAAGTCCCGGTATTTCAGCTAGACTTACTGTTTTTCGTATTTTTAGTAGAATGGATACTCCCTTCGCTGTGTGTTGTATTAATTAAGTTATTATTTAAGCAATTTGGAATTATAATATAACTTTTGAAATTCTTCTGTTTACCTACAAGTGTAATTATCCCGGGCAACGCCGGGTAGCTCTGCTAGTAAAGAAATAAATAAATACATAAATAAAATATTTATAGCAAGATCGATGACAGTGTTAATACCCTGCATGCTTTCCGATCTGCTATGTATCCTGCTGCGCCCCTAGTGATGTGCTCTTCGAGTACTCGATACTGGAACTATCGAGTATTTGTAAAAAGTACTCGATAGTAGTATCGGTAGTTTTCCTAAAACCTAAAAAACATTTTAAGTAAACAAACAGTACCGTATGGTAAAAAAATCCAAGTAGCCTATACAAGGTGTCCCGTAAGTCGTGGTCGTAAATTTAATGGTATGCATATTCAATAGCAAGGAACAAAAAACTCCATAGAACATAGCTCGAACAACGCACCGTTTCCGAGAAGTGATGATGATGATGATGATGATGTTGATGATACGTAAAGAAACTAAACCTCTTCCCCTTGACATGAAAATGGAATGTCCTGTTCATGTAAATGGAAGGAAGTAAACTTGACTGATTCGTTGCCTGGACTGTGTTTGAGTGAGACTACATGGCTGCAGCAGGTTACAGCAATGTCGAGTTGGCGGATATGCATTTCACGTACGGTCAGGCAAATGGCGTTTGGTGTTTACGTACCCAAACCGACGACACCAGCGTTTACGTGACATTGATACATTTAACATCCCCCCCGCGAAGGACGTCCGCGAACCCTTGGGGCTGCTGGATGGGAACAGGCCATAAGAGGATCCAACATTGCTTGTAGAATTTTGCACGAAAATGGTCTCTACCCATACCATATCCAGAGGGTGCATAGCCTACGTCCACAAGATTACCC
>JAHWFO010106844.1:878044-907910 GCA_023313115.1 Rhysida immarginata
TACAATAGATGCTGGAAATGCCGCTACCGGCCTCACGACATCAGTTAGCACGCAGTTGCGAGGCCCGCCAAATGTCTGGATATGATATGATACCCATATGTATGGCATTTTCGGCAATTCAAATCTGACGGTCAGATCTGACCTAAGACGATTTTCTGAATTGCATCACAGCTAATAGATCTAGTTGTCTGTGCTTGCATCTGATTGTTGTGAAACAGTCTGTTCAATATGAAAGTCTCTTGAAACAGGTGCCGAACCTCCTCTGTGTGTATTTGGCAGCGTTCTGGAACACTCTCCACCACAGATAAAGAATACACAGATGCGACGTTTCTCCTATGGGAGAAAAGGAAACCGGTCACGTGATTGGATTCTTACCCTACCAAGCGGCCGTCAGGGCCATAATAAAAATAGCATGGAAGTCTACGGAAAAACACTTAAGTTCGTGGAATCGTATTTCACTTTTAAATTACAATTATAGGTGAAATTTGATCTTAAATTGTTCCTAAAGTAATGAACTAACAATAACTATCAGTTTTGTAAAAGTAAAAAAAAATGTAAAGCATCAAAAATTTTAAAACACTGAGCATAAAAGTTTGGATTTAAATATTGATTTTATTCCGACTATCCTGTAATTTATATACAATTAACTACTATTAAATATTTTAACAACTCCAGTACAGTAAAAGAAAATCGTATTTTAAATAATTGTTAACCAACAACTTATTAAGAAATCTTTTTATTAATTTATCAAATTAACTCAATGTAAACATGGCCTTAAAAGTGATGAATGTTTATTTGTTGTATAAAACTAATGTTAATTTTGATATTTAGTTGTAATTAATGTTTTGTTTTATACTCTCTCATTACAAGGAAATCAGTATATAAAATCTGTTAAAATAATAAATATGAGGTTCCTCATCTCATTTACAGAATGTAATAAAATATTACACATGGTTCACTTTCATTAATTTTCGCTTTTCACTCTTGTTTCCTCATAATTTTTATTTTTATTTTGCCATTTGACTATATAAAATACCTTAATTATAGCAAACAATACAAAGAAGAATAATTCCAATAACACTATTCCACATAATAAATTTTAAAATTTATTATATGAAATAGTGTTTTTGGAGTTATTCTTCTTTGTATAGTTGTGTCCACAGTTTTTGGCTTGATTCCTTTGTATAGCAAATAATTCTACAGCATTCTTCAACTGTTCCTTAAACCTTGTGAACCAGCTGTTTGATGCATAATTGAAAAAATATTCTAGGAGCCTTGTTTTAACGCCAGGCAAATGTAACAAATGAGGAATTATTTCCTCAGTAATTTTTTCACATGTCAATAGAAAAGAAACCCAATCATTAGCAGGCACAGTTGAAGAATGAACATTTCCTGAATCTCCCTTATAATTTTCAACAGCAAAAAAGTTTGATTATCACGAGATAGTTCTTGATTATCCTTGAGAAAGATATTTCTCCAATTTAAGCAATCATGACGTAAAATTATTTTTTTGGGAAATATAATCAGCAAAATAAACAAGTCGTTTTCTTCTGGCATGGAAATTATCACTGAATTTAAATCCTCAGCAAAATGCATTGATTGCTGAACATCCAGCATTGTGGATTTTGATTTTAGTTTCTCTGTCTCGGCCAAACCTAATAAAAATTCATCTACATCATTCTAACAATTTGAATGCTCACTAGGTTTTAAGAGAGAATAAAAATAAAAAATAATGAGAAATACAAATACGCTAAATTAATTTATAATAGGTTTCGTACATTTATAAAAAACAAAACCAATAAAAAAAATTGATGAACAGAGATATAAAATACATTTAATTACTTTTACTTACAGCAATAAAACATTAAATCACTTAAATTTACAACAATTTGAAAAAAATCACTTAAAAAGAGGAATTTCAAAAAAGTAATTACAATTTGTCACTTTTTAAAATACAGCAATTAAACTAAAAAATTAAATACGAGGTTTATTCAAACTAAACGATCTTCCATTTTTTAAATTTTGTTTTTATTGTTTTGTTTTTTAAAATTTCCTTTAATAAATTAATCATAAATAAATAAATGACCCACATAACAGATTACCAGGCCTGAAATCCTTGACTCTTTACGAAAATTTTCGAAAAGAAACTTGGTCAGACAATTTTCTGTTTTCTTTAATAACTGTTTATTTTTTTTTTTTTAGTATGCATATACCAAAAAAAAAAATAAACAAATGTGTATGCGCATTTTGCAGCGTGCATTGGGAATATGCAGCCATTGTATTCAACTCTTCTTAATCCTCTCCTCTCTTCTTTGTTAAAAAAGTCACTCGATGTGTGCAGATCACATTAAATTACAGATCTTAAAGGTCAAGTGACATGGATTTTGACTTATTGATTTTATGGTGTCATATTATAGAAGGCAACGAAAAAAAAATATGTGTATAGTAATTAATAACCATTTCCTTAATTTATTATTTTATTTTATTAATTTTAGGAGGACTTTTGCAAGGGAGCGTCGTAACATTTTGCTTCGGTAATCTCCGTAAATTTTCGGGGACTGACGTCATAAATACTTTGGGATGATCGGTATAACATAAACGTGTGCAAAATTGGAAGTCAGTAGCTCGTTTCCCTCATCACTTTCATCCAAACAATCGAAATATTTTAATTAAACTGAGGCCTCCAATATATTATTCAACAATATATTCTAAATTTGAAGATATAATTTGAAATTTTAAATACTGATAAAAAAAATAATTATTGTATATTTATAATGCAATATAGCAAAAACGCGTTCAGTTTTCAAGTGCATCGGTTTATTTCTTAAGATTATTTTATCGGAATTAACGCATTAAAAAAAGGCAAAAATACCTCATTTGAATATTGAATTTGCGAAAGCGGTAAATTTTTTAAATTGGGATATTTTTTTTAATTTTTTAAATTTTTAAATCGGAATTTTTAAATCCCAGTCGTCGTCAAAAGTGTGCGTATTTTTCCTCAAGATGCAGAGAGCAAGAAGACAAAATACTAAGTTCAAACTATCTATACTTTCTGCTTAATAATTTACATGCACAGTTTTAACTTCATTACGTATGAACAGAATTATATATACGACTATTTATCGAAAGTAATAATAAATCTAGTAGGCCCCACACTGATAATGAATGTGGAAGAAAAATAATAAACATGGCGGGGGGGGAGGGGGGCACGGCAAAGCGTATGATGTCGCTATCGTTATATATAATCTCTAAAATGAGCCAAAAAGTGAAAACCTCTGATCCACAAGGAGGAAAAAGGAGGTATAAAATTGACAAAAATTAATATCAAAACTGTAAATTTTTTATCGGAGCTTCGTCGGAGCCAATTTCTGCAATCAGCGGAAAATTTCTTGCAAGCGGCCATCAACGCACCCATTATTGTTTACAGTGTGCTTTATTTACATACGTCTATAACTTCAATATGATAACTGATAAGAATTTTTATAAACTTTATTTTTCTTTGCTTGCATTTTTTTTTGTTAGAAATTAGTTTGGGTAAGAGTGTTTTAGCTAATGAAGTGAACGCTTTTTTAAGCGCGCTTCATTTAATCGACTGAATAATATAATAATAAAAATGATAATAATAATTAAAAATAATAATAATAATATAGAATCTATTGACTGCAAATTCCCTCATTTTATGCAAACTTCTGCAAATATTGTGATTAGTATTTTCAAATGTAAGAAAAAGTTTGATAAAATTCTCTTCCTTTGGCTTCGAAGCTGTCCTTAGAAATACTGTATCTTCGAAGCCGTCTATCCGTTGTCGCAAGTGCTTGGTTCGATATGGCTCTATCTGTTTGGAATTATTTTTTAAAAGGGATGCTCATTCCCGATATCATTATAATTAATTCAAATAGAATGAAGAAAAATGATATGCAAATTATTCAGCTCAGCTCTTCATATATCCCTGGCTCAAATGATTTCTATATTTTCATTATCATGCATTTATTTCGCTCTCATTGAGCAGGATTTTGAAAAGACCAAAAAAACATTCTTTCGTATGCCATTTTCGATTAAATAACAAAAATTAATCCTCTAATGGGGTTTAAGATGTAATTTTAATTGTTATTTTTATCAGGTTACAACCTTATATCCTCATCCATTCCTGCTTATACATCGTGCTATGTATTCATGACGTTGAGGGTACATGCAGCGCCAGCTATCGGCCATCGTGGCTGATGTTCGCCAATCTTCGGAAATTGACATTAAAACCCAGTTTTCACATAATTAACCATTAATTTTCGGGAAACGAATTATTCCATAAAATATATTAAGATAAATTGCATCTAATGACACCATAAACCCAACAAGTGAAAATTCCGTGTCACTTGACCTTTAATCCACATTTTTAATCCGTGGTACAGGCTTTATAAGTGTATAATTAATAAGCATGTATCCCCACTTATAGCATGTAATCTGCTCTGCTGATTAAATTGTGACCCTGACGGACGCTTGGTACGCTGCAGTAACTGAGGCCAGTTGCATGATTCATCGAGTTTCCCTCAGCTTAACCTGGATTGACGCATCTGTGTATTCTTAATCTGTGCTCTCCACTAGGAACACACGCTCTTCCGTTGTCAGCACCATTTTGCTACTACCGCCCTTTATCAGTAACTTTTGAATCACCCTGTATTAAGACAATTGTGTTTGAAATTCCTGGTACGTAATTTTATAAGCCTTATATTATTGATAAATTTACCTGTTAATTTATAGCTGGTTCTATGTAATAAACCTATAATAGAGGTTGAAGGCACTATTTTAATGATATTTATTTAAATCGTCATCTTTCTGCCTCGGGATAAAATATATAAATAAATTCGTAAATAAAGTTTGTCTGAATTCATGACTTTTTGTGATGGTTTTTTAGTTCCCGGTGACTTTCAGGTGGACTCTTTAAAGCACAAGCGGCTTAAAAGGTCTTCCTCCTTCTTTCTTTATTGACTATGAAATGTGGACAAACGATTTCCTTAACGATCCTTTAAAATCTTCGAGAAGAGTGTTATGTCTTTTTTTATGTCTTTTCATTATTTCCATCTCGCCAAAGACCTTTAACAAAATCTAATTTTTTCTCAGTGCTGGCTTTACATTAATGAAATTGCACAACTTTCACAGTATTCAAAACATGACCCAATATCAGGACTTTATTTTCATATTGAGTATTTGTCCGCCTGTAATTTTACGCATTAATTCGGTATTAGTAAACGCAATAAAAACTTACAAAAGTATTCTTATGTAAAGTTACAAAATATATTTTATCATTTGCCGAATACTAACTATTAGTTTTTATTTTGGCGACAGTTTTGATCGTTATTTACAAATTTCAGCCTATGTCCTTCAAAGTTCTATTCCTGTGCGCAGACTTTAAAAACTTGGTGTTCCCCTTTAAATTAAAGTTTAACTCCCTGAACGCCCTGTTTAACTTTTTAAGAGTCGGTGTTTAACTTTTCCTTTTAAGAGTAAAATAACACATCACCTCTTCTTTGAAGCCGATATTTTACACTTGATGTTTACCGTTCATCGTCACAGGCGCCTCGCATTCCCCTGAACTTTTATATAAATGGCACAAAAGATATGTATACACCTAAACAGTGGCATCAAGAAGTGTTTATAATTGAAAAAGAAAGCTCATCCTACACAGCAGCTTTTTAATATTGACTGATGTATTATATAGACAACAAGGATTGTTTGTAGCATAATGAACTCACGAAATATTCGTCACCTTGCTTAATCTAAGTAAAAAAAATTTCGTAAAGTCATCATATTGAAATTTGTGTGAATTAACTAAGATTTGGAAATGCTATATGCATTCAGCATCTTTATTCTATTACATAGCTTTACTGTATCTGTAGGCTAACGAACATAACTCAAATATCTTCAACAATCGTGACTGTCACTCCGTTTCCTTTTCCTACATCGTTATAGCACAAAGGAAGAAGTATTCAGAATTAGCACGCACTTAGACTTTTTGAGATTTTAACTAAAAGTGTTTCAGATTACGATAAAAATTATTTTTGTTCACTTTATTACTATTTATAACGACAAGGAAACCATAAGAAATCTATGTTATCTGTAACGAATTTTCATTTTTAATCTGAAAAATACTTGGCTTAAACTAATGCGCTATTACTCTTTACTTAAGTTAAATATGATTATCCCCGTCGAGATTTTTAGCCGCTTTGATGATGCCATGGCATCTGATTACACTATTTTGTGTGCACGACTGATTTTGTCGGAGCATTTCGACGTCAACGGTGCTTCAAGGCGTGTAGCAATTGGCTGGAACGCATTCCAAGCTGTACACTAGAATATTGATATTTGCTCCTTTTGCCATTGACGACCAGTGATATGCACACACACACACACACACACACACACACACACACACACACACACACGTACACACTTACACACACACACACACATACACACACACACACACACACACACACACACACAAACTTGAGGATGAAGACTGGCTCAATTCCGTGTCACAAATTGATTACATAAGGTCAACGTTAATGCCTTTCAAAACTTATGAGACTCCACTCTTCGTCCAGCCCTACTATTCCATATATCCCCTTGGGCATTCATCTCTATGGTTGTAATAAAGACTTAAAATGGGTGTATGCCAATGACAGCTTAAATAGCTTTTAATTAAAACAGTGTATCACAGATTTCACTTTTTTTTAATCTAACTTAATTTCATAATATTATAGTTTTCATTTCATTACCATAAAGGTGTTATGTCTCTGGCAAAATTTTTATGGTATCTGTTTCTCTGGTAACAATACTTAATCTCTAATGGTGTTGTATATACTGGATTTAATATAGGTATTATCTCTAACCTCTAGTCATATTTGCATGTATGCAATAAATTTATCACACATACACACACACGCACACACACACACACAAACACACACACACACACACACACACACACACACACACGCATGGTGATGTCGGTGTACTTTTAAGTGGAATTAAGGAAAGAAGATTATAGGCATACAGCATAGGTGCAATGGCTATTCGTTCATTTGCGATCCATATTGAGTTATTTAAGATGACTAATGTTTTATTTGTGGAACTGTTGAAATGGAAGGGCAGTTGTTTAAAACAGCTACGACAACTTCGGCTGCATTTTGCTGAAGTCGTAAGTGGTTGAGTGTAGCGGATGGCTGTGAGAAAAGGACTGTATGGTGGAACTGTGAAGTCCAAGAAGTTGCCAAGGCAAAGAAGGAACCTTTTTGCTATGGCTTACAAATAATCGCCTTCAATGCGATACACTGAGGTGCGTAAAGCAGTAGCAAGGTCAGTATCAACAGCCAAGGCCTGGAAAAAGTTCGGGCAGAAAATGCAGGCAGACTATGGTTTGCCAAACAAGGTATTCTGGCAGACCGTGCGCCGCATCCGTGGAAAGAAGAATTCTGATGGAGGCTTCTGAAAACGGAGGAGAGTGTATTGCATTGGTGGAAAGAGTACTTTGCATCTCTTCTTAATCCGGTAACAGCAACATCTGAGGCACATGAGGTGCAACTTGGAGCAGAAAATATTCACGGGAGTCAGATGGCAGTATCACCAAAACGGGAGTCAGATGGGCAATTAAGTCCCTGAAGACTGGCAAAGCTGCAGATAATGATGAAATCCAGTCTGAGATGTTATCCTGAAATCAAGATGGCATCCTATGGCTCACTCGGCAGTATCCTTTTGAACTAAAGATTCAGTTTTAATATTCAAAACAACTCCGAATATACTCAGTCAGGTTGCTTGGATTTCCGGCCATACCACTAGCCAATAATGGACAGGAATTGTAGTCCCTATCTTCAAAAAAAAAGAGATCGGAGAGATTGCAACAACTATCGAGACATCTCTTTGCTCAGCATTCCTGGGAAAGTCAACGCTAAATGTCTGGAGAGGAGAAGTCGAGATATAGTCGACTCTAACTAGTCGAAGGAGCAGTGTGGTTTCCGACATGGCCGAAGCACAACGGGCCACATCTTTGCTCTAACGTAAGGTAAATCTTTGAGAAACCCTGGGTAATATGCAAAAGATGTCCACGCTTGCTTTGTGTATCTCGAAAGAGCATATGGAGTTCCTTGGGAGAAGCTCTGGAGAGTGTTGCAAGAATACGAAGTAGAAGGGCAATTACTGGTTGCTGTCATGGCTCTGTACGAAAGCTCTGAGATGTGCGTCCGGATAAAATGCAGTAAGCCAAGCCGCTCACCGTGGGTGTTGGACTCCGCCAAGGGTGAAGAGATACTGTCGTCCCTCTTGTTCATTATCTTTATGGACTGGATAGATAGCTCCTGGTGACGAGCCTGTTCGTGTGGGTGGCTTGGTGGAGAGATTGCTCTTTGCTGACGGCCTTGTTCTTCTTGGGTCTTCTTGAACTAATCTTCAACACGCAATAGATCAGTCTGCAGACAAGTATGGTTAAGACTGAGGTTCTGGTCTTTTCAAGACAGCCTGCTCTATGCGCTCTCTATATCAGCGGAGAAGTTCAAGTCTCTCGGGACTGCATTGACGAATGATGAGCGGGCAGGACAGAGAATTGGATGCTCGAATTGGTGCAGCAAGCTGTGTCAGACATTTATTTTGGCGATCCGTGGTAACGAAACGCGAGCTATTCAACAAATCAAATGCTCTCTTTTTTCAAACCTGTCTTTGTCTCCATTCTCACCTATGGTCATGAGTCTTGGATAATGACCGAAAGAGTGCAATAGCGGGTGCAAGCGGCCGAAATGAGATTCTGAGAGGTGTGTTAGGTGTTACCTACTAGATAAGAGTGCAGAGCAGCACAATAAGGTGGTTCGAGTCGCTTGGCTATTACTATTGAAAACATGCACCTGATGGCGGAAGATCGCGAGCGCTGGAGATCCTCTTTAAACGGGTTTGAAAAGTAAGTAAATAAGATTTAATGGTGCTTTGCAACTGATGAAGTTTATCAGCAATACATCAACTTGTTTAATGAGTATAATTAAAATTAGTAATTAATTAGTAATTAACTCTAAAGAATTGTCTCTTGTCTTTTAACGCGTGGCACAATGATTTTGTCTTTTCCAAATTATGTCTCGGTCATTTCTGCGTTGAATAGGAGTGCTCAACTCGCTCCCCACATTTAAGTCGCTCTACATTCACGCTTGTGATGTTCTTCTAGTTTCCCCCTTCGAAGCTCATTTATCTTTAATCACTGTGGACTGCTCACTCACCACTTTGTCTTCGATGTTTCTACTTAACTCTCGCTGTAGTGCTTCGAGATGATGTTACTTTTCTACTAGACTTTCACGTTCGAATCTTCAACCGATAAAGGTACCTCGTCGGCTTCATGTGATTTTGGAACATTCGTCTAGCTCTTCGGGTTTCACGTGTCTTTTGGAACATTCGTCATTCCTTCAACATCGGTTGTTCTTTGGAACATTCGTCAGCTCTACGACATCGTTTTGTCCTTTGTAACATTCTTCAGTTAACTATTCGCCGACCACTCCTGCCGTATTTGACATAATTGAACTCAAACGGTAAGTGGAACTTTATTTATTTATTCACACACCACCACTTAAAGGCCCTTCGAGATCGTCGCTCGTTTGGGCATAAGTCACTAGACTTAACTTTCGCGCCACAACACTTACAAATGGATAAACAATAAAGCAATTGTTAAACAATACAATCCATAAATTGATATCCAACTTTTAGAATGCAAAGTGGAGAGAGCATTTAATTATAAAGATTGAATGAATCCTAAATAAATAGGTACCTCTATGGTGCATTATAATACAAATTAAATTAGGTACCTCTATGGTGCTCTACACAATAATTAAACAATAAGTCTTCACAAAAGCTCTAATGAATAATATACACCCAAGTTTCGTTATCTAAAGTAGTTAACGAAATGGCTTTCATATGAAAACAATAAACAGTTAAATTCCTTCCTATCAAAGTAATTGCAAGAATAAATTTTAATTTCCCACACAATAAATTAGAGAAATCTTAGGCTAAACTTACACTATTTTTACATAACTCGGGTTTACATGGGTTGATCCATTATACAATCGTAGTATATAATTAAATATTCAGTCCTACGGAGAAAAGATTTACAACTCAGAACAAAGCATCTCAATAGTGAAATGACTAAGTCCAAATATAGATATGATTTAATTCAAGGAAAAACTCCTAGTTCATCTACTGAAAGAATCAGAGAGAAATCAGTTAAGATAAAGTGTCACGGAAATCGAATCCTAAGGTGATTTCCGGCGACACTGACTGCTATTACCGCTCACGCATATTCACCCGTTCGAAGGCGGGGGAGGAGCGGGGCAGACAGTGTCGTCATACCACTCAACACGGATTAGCCAATGGAGACCAAGAGAAGTTTGGTGACGGACGATCGAAGCTTTCTTGGCGGCAGGTTTCGTCGAGGAAGAGGAGAGTGACCCGGACGACGGAACCGAAAGGACAAAAAAAAGGCAGCTTGAGTCCAGAGGAAAAAGGACTCTACGTCGTCGCACGTGAAAGACGGGAACGCAAGGATTCTCAGCCGGGCGGAGGCAACGATACACCGAGTCGTCCGTTCGTTACGCCGAGACGAGGCGTGTTCGGCGGGGAAGCCCCGCAGGCGGCGATTTCACCGACGAGTCATCCCGGCAATAGGAATGCTTCAGCCAGTACGAGACCGTATGAAGCAACCTCGAGAGTTACGTTGGGCAGAACGCTCTCCACTTCAACAACCTACTTTGTAAGTACTTTCACGTTAATGGGTTATGACCCCTGTGTCTGGTCGAAAGTGCTGAGTGACTTCTACGGCAGAGAGTTCGACGGGCGTTCGACGATACGAGGCTGTTTTCCAGCGGGGTTGAACGCCTATCTCTCGACTCAGTACGGGTTTGCTTACATAAGTTAAGTAAAATAATTGTGTCTTGCGGAGCTTTCGCTCATGTTAAAAGAAGAAGAAAGAAATAAAGTTAGTGCCAAACGTTTGTGACCAAGAGTTGGATGGGAACCTTATATTAGTGGTTTTAATTCTGGTCTGTTACATAATTTATTCTTTTCTTTTAGTGTCCGCCCCTCACGGCGAGTTCATGTTAGCAACGAATAGTGTAAGATTATTGGGATAAGACTTTTTCTCACGGAAATTATTTCGTGAAGACTCTGTGCTAGTGTTAAATTCCGAGTGGACTTTGACTTTGTGTTTATTTTGCTTAATCCATTGCTCTTCGGACTTATCCTATAATTCACCTAAGACTGACTGAACTTTATTTTATATTGAAAGGCTGGTCATGTAACTCGTAACTATTTATTAGTGATATGTGTTTTGCTCTGATTTCCAGTCACTGTTTTGAACCTTGTTGAGTATTATGTTTGTGTCCAGGCATAACCCTCGTAAGAGGCCACGCCAGGTGCTAATTGTAAAATTAGTTAATTGAAAAGTGCTCTGCTCTTTTTTTTGTCTGATTAGTCGTACGTGTTAGACTAAGTGGTTTTGAGGCAAATTATGGATTATTGGTATTATTTGCTTTAGAGAATAAGAATTTAGTAATCCTTTTCTTGTTAATTTGTGTAGTTAAGCAAGTATTAGCTAATAGTTTATCCGTTGAGATATTTAGATTTTGTGTATTTTTGTAATTGGCCGGTCAACCCGGTTAGTTATTGTATGATTATACTACATGCGGATGTTCTTTGGGTTTCGAGTGTAGTAGACCAAATCAAGTGATGATGATATCTTAGCTTGTAAGATTATTTTTGGTTTAGCTTTGTTGCTAGGTTGCAACTTGTTTATCTATTTAGTTTTTGGGGTTGTTCTTAAGTGTTGCTATTTATATCTGACAACCTTACGTTTTTGAGCTGGATTTTAGCTCTTTTTCTTATACTTTGACCATTTTAATTCCTCCAGTTGTTTTGTTGTTTGATTTGATATATATTAAAGTTATTTTTACCTAACCTTACCCTGTTTACGTGAATTGCTTTAATTCCACTGCGTATCACATTTTACTCTGCACTTACACGTTACATAAAGCTTAATAGTAAATAATACGAGCCAGATACTGTGGACGGACATTAGAAGAAACACGAAGAAACCATCTGAACTTAAAATGTGGAATAGTGGTTTCCTCGTGTTTCTTCTAAAGCTTAATGTTCAGCAAAGACTTAATATCTGAGGCTCCCCCACAGAATATTATTGACCAGTGCATTAAGTTCAGCAATTAAGTTGTTTGGCTGCAAATAGGCAACTAACAGTGCCAAATAAAAAAAAAGGCAGTGGCTACGTACAGTGCAACCTTGTACACCTTCCGTTCAATACAAAGGAAGTGGCTAGCTATACCGCCATCTACCAACAGTTTCAGATTCCAAACTTTCTCTAATTTCGAAACAAGCAATATGGCAGATTCCCATCGCCTAGTGGAAAAAATGCAACGTTTTAAACAATTTTATCTTAGCTTCAAGCAGCTAATATGGGACAGAATGAATATTGTTAATTGGGAAAAACTTTACCATCTTCCCTATCTGGTTAAATTGAACTATCTGACCACGACGCAATACTAGCCGCCACTTCTACAATACTAGAACGTGGACGCTAATGCTTCGCTCACGGCGACCCCGAATTATAAACATACCCCCAACATATTTGGTTACAGGGGGCAGTTGGTTTCCCCTCGGCCGGTTACAGGGGCAGTTGGTTTCCCCTTCTACAATACTAGTACGCGGACGTTAACGCTCCGCTCCAGCGTCCCCTGCCCGCGGCGCACGCTCCCTCGCTTCGCTCACGGCGACGTCGATTTATATACGTACCCAACCTATTTGTTTACAGGGGGCATTTGGTTTCCCCTCGGCCGGTTACAGGAGGCTAATGATCCGTATATTTTAGTGGTCACAGAAATGGCTGCCAGAAAGTTACGGAATCTCATTTTATGGTTAAACCTAAGTTAACCTCAGTTAACCTAATCCAACACTAGAACGCTCAAAAAATGCTGGCTTACCTTTAAGGCATGGTTCCTTTCGACAATGGCTAATCATCCAGAAAGCAGAAAAAAAGAAAATCTGAAATCCACACGACCGTGACATGCCAATTGTGTGGTTGCTATAACAACAGCTAGCCAAAACACGCCCTCTAATGTCGGAATCCATACAATACTGTTTTGATTCTGTCGGTAGATGGCGGTACAGCTTGCCACTTCCTTTGCATTGAACGGAAGGCGTACAAGGTTGCACTGTACGTAGCCACTGCGTAAAAAAAAAGTTTATGAGATTTGGGACGCTAAAGTGCAATAGGGCTGGCTTGCATTGCAGCCACATTCGTTAACGTACTCTTACTCGCCTTTATGTTTCTCTTGCCAAAAGGGAAGATTGAATTTTACTAACTGTAACAAATTCCAATGCTGCGCCAGACTTCTAAGATAGAAATCCTATAATTGCTTGAAGAAACGCTTTCAAGCCGAACGGGAACACTCCAGCAAGACGATAACTGCGTAGTATACACGCTGCTTTTCCGTATCCTTCTTTCCCACAGATTTCTTCCCACGAAGTCTCTTCGAATACCGTTATTAACCAGGAAATTCTTCTCCACATGGAATCCTTGATAACATTGCCTGACGTATCAATACTTCTCTGAACGATGGCGAGGACGAGAAAATAGGTGCTGATTAGTCTCTGTTCTATTACATTTCTCCCGTCTTCCTTCATGACTATTGCTGCTCAAACGTTCTGATGCATAACACGATACCATTCTTCTGCTTAGGCCATAATCCATGAAAAATACAGGGCAGGCATTTTCTGAGCTCCATCCAACTTTATTTGCGCATCTCGTTAATCTTTTGTGAACCTCTACGTTTACCTTTTCTCTCCCGTCAGCAGTACGTATCAGAATCCAGCTACTTTGGAATATGGAGGAGGTATCCTATAATTTTTTTAATATCTCAGCGGTGCTACTCACATGAGTGTTGACGTCACAAGTGTACTCTTAGTACAATGGGGTTGTTAATGTCTTAATTACCTTTAATTAAGGTGAATTAACTAATTAATTTACTTTGAATTTCCTTGATTTGGGTGGCTCTTTCAGGGGTGGGGGTCCTGTTTGATTTTTTTTGATCGGGCTTCCATTCTTGGGTGCAGTTACTCATCTGGCTGATGACATCTTCTTGAGTAATCACGTGATTGCGGCCATGTTCCGATGTCCTGAGGCTGAAAATAATATTAATTTCATAATTTTTGGTTATACCAAGGAATCCATGCAGTAAAGCATCCCTGTCTTGAAGAGCACTATGTAGTGAAGCACCACCACCAGTGTGACAGGCAAGGGGGGTCCTTTTTCTCAGAGCAAAAGGGACTTACTGTATGTGTTTTTGTCTCACAATATACTTTACTCTTGCTCCCCTATATACAGTATGGAATACAGGGGATGCTAAGATGACTGGCAGCCTCAAGTTGATTGCCTAATTACTAATTAACTATTGTTTTTCGAGCAACCAAATTTTACACTGAATTTTACACCTTTTACACTTTCCTCTAAATAAAACTATTTCTGTTTCAAGGGTTATTGTTTGTTTTTTTAATTTTCTGATAGGGGAGAGTAGGGCAAAGTGGATCACTTAATTCTGGGTGAAGATTAAACCTACGCAACTTGAGTTAGTTTTCTCAGTTTCACACACATCCAATACCTCAAAGTAATGGGAACCATAATCTGAAGCAATTGCAGTTATATGCTCCAGCATTTTCTTAATATTAATCTTTTTACAAATATATGCAAATTATCCTTGTGGATTAGTGGACGGGGGTAAACTGGATCATACAAACAGAATAGCCTAAGAGGTACAGTGATCACAGACAAAATGAAGTTGTCCTTCATAGGATGCCAATGACGCCGGAGCTTTAGAAAGATCAAGTTTCTTCACACATTTCTTCGAACCTTTGCCTCTCGAGCCTCTTGAGCTGAAAGCAGTTGTTACTTAAAAACAGTTGTTAATTCTTCAATTCAACTATTCTTTTTCTTTTGACACGAAACTGACGATTTTTTCTCTTCTTTGTTGTTGTTGTTATTTCAACAGAATACGTGATCGTCTATGCAGTGGGTTCATATTAACAAATTTGTACGTAGCTGTTATCAGACTACTTGGGTGAGGTCTAGCACGTTCGGTATGAAAGTGTAGCCAACCTCTACTAGCAACGTTTGCGCTAACCCAAACTAAAACATCTTTGTGTCTTTCACCCTGGATACATAAAATACGTTTCTCCATCAGTTTTACTGGTTTTTTCACCTCATTAAAGTGTTTCCTTTTTGGCAAATGCATACGCAATGGTTACCACGTTGGTCAAGTATAACATTGACCGCGTTGGATATCATCAAGTCGGCAGCTATTATGATAAACGTACGCACTAACCAACGCTAAAAAGTCTTTTTGATTACCAGTCAGGCTACATGAAATACGATTCCCCATTACTTTCACTAGTATTTCACCTCGTTAAAAATCTTTCCTTTCTGCAAATTTGCGAGTGCAACGGTTTTCACGTAATTCAAATATAACATTCACTGCGGCGACTGTCACCTAAGTCGGCAGCTGATAAAATAAATGTTCGTGCTAAAAAAGTCTTCGCATCTTTCAACCTGGGTACGTGAGTACGTTTGTTTGTGGTTCATACGAGTTTCCCCATTAGTTTCACTGGATATTAACTAATTAAACTTGGCCTTTTGGTAAATTTGTGAGTGCAAGGGTTACCACGTTGCTCGAGTATAACATTGGCCACGTTGGCTGTCATCTAAGTTAACATCTGATACGATAAACGTTCGCACTAAAACACGTTAAACCAAGGTAAAAAAACTTAGCGATTACCAGTCAGGGCACATGATATAAGTTTGTTTGTTTGAGGTTCATACAAGTGGCCCCGTTAGTTTCACTGGTTTTTCACCTCATTAAAGTGTTTCCTTTTCGGCAAATGCGTACGATAACCCACCATGTTGCACAAATATAACATTGACCACGTTGGATGTCATCAAGTTGGCAGCTGTTACGATAAACGTACGCACTAACCCACACTAAAAATTCTTATGTTCATGCTACGTGAAATACGTTTCCCCATTAATTTCTCTAGTATTTCGCCTCGTTAAAAGCCTTTCCTTTTGGCAAATTTGCGAATGCAAGGGTTATCACGTAATTCAAATATAACATTCGCTGTGGTGACCGCCACCTATCTCGGCAACTGATACGATAAACGTTCGCGGTAAACCACGCTAAAAAGTGTTCGTGTCTCTCACCCAGTGTATGTGAAATACGTTTATTTGCGGTTCATACAATTGCCCTGTTAGTTTCACAGGATATTCACCTAATTAAACTGTCTTTTGCTAAATTTGAGTGCAAGGCTTACCATGTTGCTCAAGTATAATCATTGGTCGCGTTGGCTGTTATCTAAGTTGGCAACTGATACGATAAACATTTGCACTAAACCACACTAATAAGCCTTCGTATCTTTCACCAAGGGTACATGAAATATGTTTGTTTGTTTGAGGTTCATATGAGTTGTCCCATTAGTTTCACTAGTTTTTCGCCTCATTAAAGTCTTTCCTTTCGACAAATTTGCTGTGGGCAGGGTTATCACGTAATTCAAATATAACATTTACCGCGCTGACCGTCACCTAAGTTGGCTGCTGATACAATTAATGTTCGCGCTAAAAAGTCTTTGTGTCTTTCAGCCCAGGTAAGTAAAATACGTTTGTTTGTGTTCCATTGAAGTTTCCCTATTAGTATCATGGGTTTTTTACCCCTTTTAGTGGTTTGTTCCAGTCAATGAGTAGTTAAAATCTCCTTCATGCTGACACAAGTTAACAGAATTATTATAATTCTTATATTGAACAGTCATTCATCTCTAAACTTTTAAATCTGTTTGACACTTTCATTCTCCATTTCACCTTCAGACACTCAATCAAATTCATTACTGCTGTGTGAACTACAATTAACTCACAGTGCTAATATTAATATTGATGAGCCGAATATGTACTGATTCTACATTTCAACCAAAATTTCATTCATTATGTAACAGTACTCTAAAAATTAAAGTATTGGTCAGATGGTTGGTTGGTTGGTCGGTCGGTTATCTAAAGATTGAAAACATAACATACATTTTCCTAATAACTAAACATGCAACATGTATTTTTGTTCAGGGTTAATTGATGGTGTTGGGTTGAAATGAGTAAGGTTGTGCTGCAGTCTCGTGGATACTGTTTTTCATTAATATAAAAATGTCTGGCAAATTTTCACATTCACAAAAACTTTCAGCCGCTAGTTTTTTGGTTCACAAAATTCAGAAGAGCGGGAATTTCATTTCATGAAAGCCTGCTGGGTTCATTTTTCGATCACCTGAAATTACCTGAAAGTAGGAAATTATTCAGCTGATTTTGGAGTCCTATGGGATTTCAAGCTTAATTTCTTTTAAAAAGTCAACTTTCGTTTGCGTGCTAAAATTAAATGGACAGTTTTTTAATTCACCAATTCTTATGAAGCCAGCTTTTCAGTTACCTGAAATTTCCTGAAAGTCAAAAAATATTCAGTTGATTTACCCTGTCTAACAATTTCACAGGGTAATTGTCACGGAATTTTAATGATTCCGTTGGCATAGGTGATCGTCTGCGCTCCAGAGTATTTGTGAACACAGAACGAAAGCGAAATCGTCTTCGACCGCGTCATGAAGAGCATCAGCTCGCGGCAGCCAATGAGGGAGGAGGGAGCCTCTCTTCCGCGAGCTCGTCGAGAAAACAACGACGGACAAGTAGAAGGAATTTGGCGGCTACCGAGCGAGGACGGAGCAAGAAGAAACTCCTGGCTTTGAACGACGGAGGACATCGTGAATGTCTGGGTTTGTCTTCGGCGGAGGAGCGGGCTCGTCCTCGAGCGATTTCAACGGGTTCGGCTACGGAGGCGGCGAGTGCCCCGTCGTGTGATTCCTGGCTGTGCAGAGAAGCTTTGTTGGCGGAGAATGCGTGCGCAGCAAGTTGCGAGTCTCCTCAATTTAAGAAGGCTTCTACGACGCCAATCTACGGGCTGCCTCGGGTGCCGAGCGTTGCGGTCGCATACCGGCTGTACTACTTGGTGAGTGTGTCGTTTTCGGTATGCCTTATGGCCGATATGGTCAGACTATCTTTCCCTGAACTAAGTCGCCGGGACCTACGTTTCAATACGCATGTGTGTGGGTTTTGGCCCGGAGGCATACGGGCCTACTTCGGTAGCGACTTCGGCTTTGTCTACATAAAACACTAAGCGAAATGTGCTCTACCGTTAGTGTTTTATCAAGTTGTGTTAAGCCTCTTTAATTAGCCTAAATTGTTTTGTCTGACGAATTTATGTCAGCATTTAGTTACGCTAATTTCATATCACCTTTTCCCACAGGTTAATCTTGTGGCTGGTTTCGTCATTGTGAAAAGATTTTCACTTACTGTGTAAATTGTCTGTTATATTTTCCTATGCTAATATTTTAATTTTAATGGACTTTTCCCGGACTTGGAACTTTATCTATTGTGTCTTTTGGACAAGAATTGTTTGTGAAATTTCTGCTACTCGTTGTATGGACAGTTTTATTTCACGAGTGCACCGTTCCGAGCTTTTGCTTGCTTTTGTGTTCAGTGCGAAATTTATGTGAGCTGTTCCTGTAAAATTGTGTTTTTGCTTTTTGAATTTCAAATCACATTTTTATATTTAAGCTTTCATATACTGAATTGTTATTAAATGTTTTTCTCGTTAGCTGAGAGGTTCGTCCCTAGGTAATTGTTTTTAAGGCCGAACCAGTTAACTTGCTGTATTCCTATTTAGCTTATATCCAATGTTTCGTTTTAAGCTATAAAACTTTCCGGCTATTAGACTTTAGCTCTTAAGTTTTAGCTGCCTACCCGGGTGGCCAAAGCGGGTAGGTGTCGGGAGTTAGCTTCCGACCAGCGAAAGCTGTGGGCCAAGTTCATGTTGCCTCGTTAGAGGTGTTTAATGTTTTACGTTGGGTGTTGCATAATGCCACCTGTAAGATCTCTTTAGATCTTAACTCCGTAGAGGGCAATACCATCTGCCCATCTGCTTCAAAAGAAGCAGCTCGGCTGCCGGATATTTTTATATTGTAGTTATCTTTTGAGTCATTTATTCTTGTAGCTTTATGTGCTTTGGTTTAGCTCTTAAGCTTTGTTTTAGATTAACTGACTATATGATAATTGTAAAGGCTACGTTAGAGCCTTTGTTGTAAGTTACTTTTAGGTGATTTTGGTATTTACAGTTTAGGTATCAATTGACGTATTCAATTGATTAGCTTGTGAGCTTTGGTTAGGTTACAAGCTTAATTGTAATTGTAAAGGCTTACGATAGAGCCTTTGATGTAATTTGCTTTTAGGTGAATTTGGTAATTACAGCTTTTGGTCATTAAGACATTAATTGTCGTATTCATTTGTTTAGCTTGTAAGCTTTAGTTTGGTTACTAGCTGAATTTTAATTTATAACGTAAGGGCTTACGTTTAAGCCTATGATGTAATTTACCGTTAGCACAAGCGTGCATTGAAGATTTAGCTTATCTGTAAGTTTTAATCATTAGCTATAGATTTCTTTTGCACTGAGGTGCCGGTAAAGTTAATCTATTTGTGTTCTTGTTAAACATTTATTTATTTACTTTTTTTGATTGTTGTGCCAATTATTGCTTTTGTAAAGAGGTGCTCAATTGTCTCCTCTTTATTTTCCATACTTTGCTTCATTTTCAATAAACTTTAACTTTATTTATACTATTTTGTGCGCTGTTACATGCTATTTATTATTCCACTGCGCTACTCATAAATTGCTCATTAATACATGTGACAGTAATTTTATTTTAAAAAGTATGCCTTGTTTTCTTGCAAACGCTAAAAGGTCCGAATTTTTTACTTTCAAGATTTTCGATAATTAATGAGTTTTCTGTTATTGTATTACTTTCTTTTGTAATTTTTCGCGCTCAATAGTGTTATATCGTCACAGTGTATGTTATATTGTCCACTGTGTTCTGCTCACTGTACTGTGTTTAACAGAAGTCGTTACCTTTTTCAATCTTTCATACCTTGTTAAAGTTTACTTTTATATGTTCAACAGTTTTACTGAATGCCTTTTGGACAGTTTTTAATGCTCGAATTCTAAATTTCCGTCTTTGCATTGCATCTTAAAGATTTTTCGTATTTACGCACCTTTATGGTTCTCCAGATACCTACCTTCACGTTCTGAGAAGGTAATATGATTTCGGTCGTTCTCAAGACAATTAATACATAAACATTTCAGCTTATATAAACACCAACTTTATTCTTCATTTAAAACAGGCGTGTTTAAAAATCATTTTTAGGCGCATTTCAAAATTCTTCTTATTTTGTTAAATTACAGCAGTGTCAAACCTGTGATGGTCACTCAGTATGGTGATTCTTGATTCAATTGTGACAATATTCTACGACTATTATCATTACGCATTTGAATATAAATCAAATGCGTGTGTTTATTATATATAATCGTTTTAACTTCATTTATTATAATTCTAATCATTTAAAATTAGACTCTCATAATCGCTAATACACATTCTTTAACCTCACGCAAACTTTCTCAGACAAATATAGCATATTTGGAATTTATACACGTAATTTTTGCATAGGCCTTTTCAAAACCTCGTTGTTCTTAGTCTTAAAATCATCAGCATTCCCTCTCAATCATTCTATCTCCCATTCCCGCACTTCTCCCCGATTGTTAACAGGCGAGAGAGACGCCAACCAAAAGGATTTGCCTAGCAATGCATCGCTCCATTTCACGGATAGACAGATGGATTAAAAATATTGAGCGCGGCGATTAAAAAGCAAGCTTCAGTGCAAAGACACAACGCAATCTACTATGAACAGATTATATGAGATGAGGAGCACCTGAAAACGCGTCCCGCTTGCATCCAGGAGACGACAGGACTAACTTAAGCCTGAACAAAACTGTTTACAGTAATCCAAGCCTGGTCTACCTGAGATGAGCAAAATCCACGGCAACGCTTTTAAGGTGCGAGTGTGAAGAAGCCATTCCCATCACACGGGGATATACTTGTTCGTGGGACCGAGTCAACAGTGGCCGATCACTATGGTCAGAACGATCAAGTGTAAGAGAGCTCAACCAGAGTCTGTGGGACCATAGCGAACTCGTGGTGGGGAGCTTCTGATTCCCGGAAACCCAAGCAATCATACATACACTATTACATCAAATGGCTGAGCAAAGAACACTGTCATCCCTCATCTATTCACAACGTGGAACATCAAATGAGCAAAGTTTCATTGCATGTGTGCAGCGTTAACATCAGATAAGTGATTTCAAATGGCCCACGCATTTGAAATCACTTTAAAACAATAAAAAGTACGATCTTAACCATTAAATTGCAACCACACAACTGACTGAACTTATTTACTGAACTATTGCAGTCTTTCTTATATTGTTGAGAGATTAAGAGTGCAAAAATTATTTACATTTATAATGAATAAGAACATTTTTATATATTAAAACTTTATTTGACAAATTTAATTTTATCACTTTAAAATCAGTTACTTGTATTCATTACTATCCAATTAACACACTCATTAGAATACGTTTAATTTATAAGAGATTTAGTCCCTGAATAAACATTTTATGCAACTTTAGTATTTTATATTGTTACTCAATCTGAGAGGGGTTGAACATTTTATCATATTTAATATTAAATATAAATGAAGTGCATGGTGTATTTATTGGGAGTTAACGATAAAATTTAAGACTCAAATACCTTAGGTAGGATTTTAATCATATATTTTGCTTGTACTTGGGACATCTGGTACATATTTAATGGTTGTCTCTGAGGCTAGTGAGAGCTCTGAAAACATTTATCATCTCTTCACGGGGGTCTTATTAATGACTAGGACTCATAATAAGTATAAACGGAGGCATTATCACACAATTACGATTGCAGAACCACTACAGGTCCCTGATTCTTCACGCAGATGCCCTGTGTTACCTGATTCTCAGTCTCTTGACAGAGGACTAGGAAAATTTCAATATAGTCGAAATCCCTAGCTTGTTTGGGTCGCTGTTATGCAGAGGCAAACCAACACAAAGAGATCTCTTTGTGCACAAAGCAACAGCTCGAATCCCTAAGAATACCCGATGTCTAAGGTTTGATTGCCTCTGATGTGTAAACAAGAACTTACTGGGCTTCAGCTTGAGATGCAATGAACATGTGTACAGATAATACCTTCTATAGCTAACTGGTGATAGCATGTGAGATGTGTTACCCTGTCATTGAAACTGCGTGACCAATGCATTGCACCTCCGCAGTCGTGCTATGATTACAGGTCAGAGGTCATGTGAATACTTCACGAATGAAAACAAATATTATTTACTGCAGAGGATGAGTTTTTTTTTAAATGGTGATAGAAGACAGGTTGTTTATAAAATTAAAGATTAAACATTACAAATAATGATTAGGTCATTGGTATATTCTACAAACAAGAATTATAAAGCGTGAAAATAGCTGAAAGGTTTACCGAAGTGAGACTTTGGCTCCAATATGTATTGCCCCAGGGCTTATTAAATCGACTGTTTTCGGTTAACCCAATCCAATACGCATTGTCCCAGGGCTTACCACACATAGGATTTCATGAGAAACAGCGGATTGGTGTGTCTTTTAGGATGACTACTTTACCCTAAAGTTTCTACAATTTTTACTCGTTTATAACAAAACAAATTTGCAGTGCATTTTGCTCTAATTCTTACATGGAAGTTGGTTCCTCTTAGAATAAAATAGAACTATGCATAAAAACTTTTCTCCACAAGTGTTCTTTTCTCTGAGGAGTCTCAATTATGAATTTTGGTAAAAATTATTAAAAAAAAATACTCCAGCAAACCCTAAATGCATCGGCCGTCAACCTGCGTGAAAACCCCAACACTCAAATCAGCCCGTGGTCTCCTGCGCTGATTAAACCGATACCCTGATGATACGCCCTAAAACCTGACCCATGGGCGATCCGGGTCGAACCCAGGCTGGTTCGCAGACTACGTTTTACATAACCATCAAATAAGTTGGTAACACAATGGCGGCTTTCAGTGAGGGGGCTTAGAAAAGCCCCCTGACTAGCTGCCGTATTACCAACCATGCGATGGTTGAAAAACCTATTGTATCAGATGCCAACTTAGATGACAACCAACGCGACCAACGTTGTACTTGTGCAACGTGGTAGCCCTTGCACTCACAAATTTACCAAAAGGCAGAGTTTAATTAGGTGAATATCCAGTGAAACTAATGGGGCAATTTGTATGAACCTCAAACAAAAGTGTTCTACGTACCCAGATTGAAAGACATGAAGACTCTTTTAGCACGAACGTTTATCGTATCAGCTGGTGACTTAGGTGATGGTCACTGCGGTGAATGTTATATTTGAATTACGTGATATCCCTTGCACTTGCAAATTTACCGTATGGAAAGACTTTAACGTGGCAAAATACTAGTGAAACTAACGAGGCTGGTTGTATGATCCACGAACAAACGTATTTCACGTACCGTGGGTGGAAGACACGAAGAATTTTTAGCGTGGTTTACCACGAACGTTTATCGTATTAGTTGCTGAGATAGGTGGCAGCCACCGTAGCAAATGTTATATTTGAATTATGTGAAAACCCTTGAACTCACAAGATGCAGAAAGGAAAGACTTTTAAAGAGGTGAAATACTAATGAAACTAATGGGGAAACGTATTTCACGTAGCCTGACTGGTAATCACAAAGACTTTTTTAGCGTGGGTTAGTGCGTACATTTATTGTAACAGCTGCCGACTTGATGACATCCAACACGGTCAATGTTATGCTTGACCAACGTGGTAACCATTCCGTATGCATTTGCCGAAAAGGAAACACTTTAATGAGGTGAACAACCAGCGAAACTAATAGAGAAACGTATTTCATGTACCCAGGGTGAAAGAAACGAATAATTTTTAGCGTGGTTTAGCACGAAGGTTTATCATATCAGTTGCCGACTTATGTCGCTCGTCACCGCGGCAAATGTTATATTTGAATTATGTGATATCCTTGCACTGGCAAATTTGCTGAAAGGAAAGACTTTAACGAGGCGAAAAACTGGTGAAACCAATGGGGAAACGTATTTCATGTAGCCTGACTGGAAATCAGAAAGATTTTCTATCATGGGTTAGTGCGTACGTTTATCGTAACAGCTGCCGCTTTGATGACATCCAACGCAGTTAATGTTATACTTGAGCTACGCGGTAACCATTTTGTACGTATTTTTCAAAAAAGGAAACGCTTTAATGAGGTGAAAAGCCAGTTAAACTAATGGAGAAACGTATATCATGTACCCAGGGTGAAAGACATGAAGATTTTTTTAGTTTGGGTTAGCGCTAACGTTGCTAGTAGTGGTCGGCTACACTTTCATACCGAACGTGCTAGACCTCACCCAAGTAGTCTGTGTAACAGCTACGTACAAAATTCTTAATAGGAACCCAACTACATACACTTTCATGTATTCTGTTGAAATAACAACAAAGAAGAGAAAAAATCGTAAGCTTCATGTCAAAAGTGAAAAGAATAGTTGAATTGAAGAATTAACTACTGTTTTCAATTAATTTTGGGAAAGCACCCTTTTTTAACGTTGGCATTTAACCTGATGCTGTCGAAATATATAGAAAATGTTAGCACAAAGCTGTCGGAATGTATAGAAAATGTTAGTATAAAAAGCTTTAGCTTTTTGCTGTTCTCTGCCTTGGTAACAGGCCCAACAGTTGTATGTGTGAGGACGTGATAATTGAGAACACCGTCATTTTAGTACCCCAGAAAGACATTTAAAATTAATGTTAAAATGTAAAAATAATGAATGTATGAATAAAGACAATTCAGTAACAATTTCCATGGAAACCCTTATTTGACTGTGTCAATGAGAACATATGTGACAACACCCTGGCATCATCCCACTGTCTCGTTAGCAGCCTCGCGAGTCTGCGTGTGAGTGCCGCGACAATAGACACCACGGCTGTCATAACATCACGATACAACTTTTAAAAGTCACATTAAAGAGCCAGAAAAACTGGTGTATGAAATAAACTTGCACTGCTTGAGTATAATCGGACAAATTCACCCACAATTACCCTGAAAAGGTTTATTCAACGGCATCAATGAGAGCTTATGTGATAACTCTTAGCAGTCAGTCCTATCACTCATCGGGCACCATGAAGACGACTGCCTTAAAAACCTAACAGGAATAAACCACACAAACCGACCTCTGTTCAGTGTTTACTGACATTAACAAAAATCAGTGCGATCAATAAACAAGGTGGACTTAGTAAGTTGTTGATGTACACTACTGTTTATAAAAATCGCAACACCCTGATGGAATAGCCCAATCTGCATTAAATTTGGAGCATTTGCATATCATGGGTGAGAAAAGAAACCATTAGATTTTCAGGTCAATACAATGCGTTTTATTGTCACATTAGTATCGGGTGAAACCACCATGGGATGCAATTACAGCCTCTAAACGTCGTGGCATTGAGTCAAACAAGCTCTGAATAAGGGCCTGGGGAATGTCCTGCCATGCTCTGTCTACACGGGTATACAGTTCATCCACAGTTGCTGCTGCAGGAGTCTGACGAGACAATCGATGAGCAACCCTGTCCCACACATGTTCGATTGGGGACATGTCTGGTGAACGAGCAGGCCAGGGGAACAAGGGCGTCTGATGTGCTTGGAAAAAGGCGAGGACATTTCTGGCCACATGCGGTCGGGCATTGTCCTGTTGGAATACAGCGCCTGGAAGGTTCTGCAGGAAGGGTGCTGGAAGTTAAACCTTGACTCATCCGAAAACACAACTTGTTGCCATTCAGCTTGCCACTGTTGGTGTTGATGGGCCCATTGCAACCTGAGGCGCCGGTGGTTTTGAGTCAAAGGAATCCGCAACAATGGTACTCGTGCCATCAATCCTCTGGAAATCAAACGGCGTCGTACAGTGCTAGCAGACATTGTCCTGCCTACTGTAGCACCCCACTGTTGTGCTAACACTGTGGAAGTGGCTGTACGATCTGCTACACACATGCGATAGAGGTGTCTGTCATCTCGCGGTGTCGTCGTGCTGGGTCTTCCTGAGCCTGGTCTTCGGTGTGCCCTGTTTTCTTCGCTCCACTGCCTCCATGCACGCATAATTGTCGTTGCATTACGTCCTACACGAGCAGCAATGTCACGATATGACCATCCCGCTTCACGCAGACCAATTATGCGTCCTCTTTGAAAGTCTGTCAGCTGTTGATATGGTACCCTTCGTCGTCGTCGAGGCATGGTGTTCTTTCAAGCAATTACTCTGAAAATCTAATCATTTATACTCTGACCCATTGTATGCAAATATTGCAAATTGCATATGGATTAGACCATTCCATCAGGGTGTTGCGATTTTTATAAACAGTAGTGTACTTTTGGCAGAGATAAAACCGGACAATATGCGGAAAATAAAAGCCTTAAAACCACCTTGGCAGTCCGTGGTGTCTGCGATAGCCCAATTGGTAGAGGCATCGGCCATGATAGTCGAGGTTCCTGGTTCGAATCCGGGTCGCAGAATTTTTCCTTCCATTTTTCAAATGAAAAATCATTACCTATGCTTGGAGACGCATCTCCAGTTAATAATTATTATTATTTCCTTAAAACCACCCTTGTAGTTGTTGGGATTTTGAAATTTAGATGTTCCATTAGTATATGCAACCATTGCACAGCTAGAACCTTATCATGTACATATTAACACCGTTGAAACGCATTAAATTTGGTTTAAAGGCCTCAGCAAATCATGTGTAAAAGAATGAAAAACTCTGATAGAGCTCAGTCACCCGAATTCAACCTCAAATGATTGAAAAAATATCAATCAACACTATTGAGCTCGAATACATTAGCAACAGACCTTAAACAAGGTTGGCTGTAAACACTTATCCAATCAAGTTAAATGAAGTGAACTTGAAAGTATTCGTCGTATTTGAGAAGCTAAATTCATAATTTAAAAACAGCCATTTTAACCTGTATTCTGTGTTGAATTAATTCGGTCGTCATTGTACAAAATGTTTTGACCAGTAAACATTTTAACATCAAGAGAGAGAGAGTGAATATTAATAACACTGGCCAACAAAATTAAAGATTTTCTTTGTAACCAAATGCAAGTGGGTGATTTTTGGTAGTATTTTTTCTCCTGATTACGAATATAATTTTGAAATTTCTCTATCACGCACAGATTTCTTTTTTTCAATGAAACATTTTTAAATTATTTAGTGTTTGGGGCCTGATAAATTTTCTTGCGGCTCCAAAATATGGATAGTTTAACATTGCAGACGCTTCTCTTCACGTCCATTACTTTAACATAGAAGTCTCGAAGTGCATAACTTGGAAACGTGACGTGATAGAAAAAATCTAAAAGCAGATTCGGATTCTATATACAAACCACTACTAAGAACACTATGTGTGGTCATAATTACAAAATGTGTGTTGACTAGTGTAATCAAACAAAAACTCATTGATACAATAGAAACCAGATTAGAGAAACGTGTAAAGAGTCAAGATTGGCAGAAAAATGCCAGGAAAAAAAATCTGTCAATCGCAGGTCAGTCTGGAAACAAAAGTCGCAAACAACATTTAATGACATCAAAAAGAGTAAAAAACGCAGGTAAAAGAAAAAGGAAAACGAGGGTTGACCTTAACACTGTGTGTACAACGGGTTAAAAACGGAAATTGGACGAAAAATGTGGGCACTAGAGTCACAGAGAATCAAGCTAGACCACCACTCAACCAGTGAATGAAAGCCTGATGCTCTACCCACTGGCCTGTGTAGGGTACACAGTCAAGTAACAGTGAAAACTCGAAGTGAATTTTTAACCTAAATTTAACTTAAATCTCGTATAGAATGTTGCCTACATTATGCAAACTACGCTTGCCCTTAAGAAGAGTAGACATTGAGAGACAAAATTATTTAAAACAAACATCAAACTGAACAACCAGAACACAAAAATCACAGAGTAGAAGAAAATTAAATATTCTTAGCAAGAAACTGTATTTATAAAAATTTGCGATGTCAATTGTCAACCCTCTAATCATCGGGTCAGTGTTGTCAGTAGTCAATTGAAACAATGCACCCATTATCAGAAAATTAAAAAACAAACAATACACCATGAAACAGAAGTAGTTCTATTTAGAAGAAAGTGTAAAATGGCTTGGAAAAAATTTGGTTGTTCGAGAAACAATAGTTAATTAGTAATTAGGCAATCAACTTGACGCTGCCAGTTATCTTAGCATCCCCTGTATTCCATACTATACAGGGTGTATCTGAAACCCTGTCACAAACTTTTAGAGGAGGTAGTATGGATGATTCTAAGCAAAAAAGTTCATATGAACATGGGTTGGAATTTGAACAATAACCGAGTTATGAACAGAAATAAAAATGCCGTCGCTAAGATTAATAAGTTAATAACTCAGGTTTTATAACACATAGGATAATGAAGTTTGGGGGAATAATAGGGTACATAAAAAGGTGTATACTGTTAAAATTTGATTGAATACCAACGAGTGTTTTCCGATTTAAGCAGTCAAAATCGTAACACAAGCTCACATGTTGAGTACTAACTACCACCTGTTACGATGTTGACTACGTAACTCGGAAACTATTCGTTGGAATTCTATCAAATTTCAATGGTGTACGCAATTGTATGTACTCTATTGTTCCCCCAAACCTCATTATCCTAGGTGTTATAGAACCTGAGTTATTAACTTATTGATCTTAGTGGCGGCATTTTTATTTCTGTTCATATCTCGGTTATTGTTCAAATTCGAGCCTATGTTCATATGAACTTTTTTGCTTAGAATCATCCATACTACTTCCTCTAAAAGTTTGTGACAGGGTTTCAGATACACTCTGTATATAGGGGAGCAAGAGTAGAGTATATTGTGAGACAAAAGCACATACGAGGTGCGTTCAAGTTCTAAGGTCTCCTAATTTATTTTTGAAAAACTATTGACCCTAAAAGCTGAAACTCCCGTGATTTGTCCACATGGTCAACTTTTACCCGTAGACATTTTTCAAAATGCTGATACCATGATTGGTCGGCTGCCGCAAATGCTTCTTGAGGAACCAGTTTAGTCTGCTGGAAAATCGCTTATGCAAGACCGGAATAAAGCTTCTGCTCGAGCGGCTTTTCAGTAGGCAAAACAGACCACTATAGAAGTGTGTTTGCAGCGGCGATGCAATCGCGGCATCAGCGTTATGAAAAATGTGTACAGCAAAAGGATGAATATGTGGACAAATGACGGGAGTTTCAGCTTTCTAGGATCAATAGTTTTTCAAAAATAAATTAGGAGACCTTAGAACTTGAACGCACCTCGTAAGCCCCTTTTGCTCTGAGAAAAAGGACCCCCTTGCCTGTCACACAGGTGCTGGTGCTTCACTGCATGGCGCTCTTCAGGACAGGGATGCTTCACTGCATGGAACCCTTGGCATAATCAAGAATTATGAAATGAATATTTTTTTCAGCCTCAGGACATCGGAACATGACCGCAATCACGTGATTAATCAAGAAGATGTCATCAGCCAGATGAGTGACCACACCCAGGAATGGAAATCCGATCATAAAGTAATCAAACTGGATCCCCACCCCTGAAGGAGACACCCAATTCAAGGAAATTCAAGGTAAATAAAAAATTAATTAAATATTTAATTAATTCACTTTAATTAAAGGTAATTAAGACGTTAACAACCCCAGTGTGCTAAGAGTACACCTGTGACGTCAACAGTCACGTGAGTAGCACCTCTGAGAGCCAGCTACTTTGGAATGTGGAGGGGAGG
>JAHWFO010106844.1:908310-923002 GCA_023313115.1 Rhysida immarginata
TTTGAATCACCCTATGGTACTAAATCTACCAGACACCCTGCATATATCACTGACATATTAATTAAAAATAAAAAGGTTACATTATTGTACGAAAAAATTAGTAATGCACTGTCAAGCAATTTAATCATACTTTCATTCTGTGAACTTCTGGCTTTAACAGTCAATTAAAATTAAGTTATTAATGTTTAGTTTTGTTTTTTGTTTTTATGTTTTATATATTGATTCTTTCATCATCGTATTTATTCTCTTGTCATATTTCAGAGACGTAAAAAAATTCGTTGTCGTTCCCTCTCAACACTTGAATCGATATTTTAGAGATGACCAGAAGAAGCGCCGCCCAAGTTAGATGGGGAATTCAAGTCATCTGTGGAATTTCATAGAAATCTTCCCTGTCTTAGTTTGAAATGCTCGTGACCATTCTCTCCTGTGTCCTCCGTTGTGCACTCCATTGCTTAAAATTTATTGCGGGGATGATATACGATAATCACTGTCGAAGACAGTTATAAGTGGCAATCTTAAATAG
Organism: Rhysida immarginata; assembly: GCA_023313115.1. Lineage (NCBI taxonomy): Eukaryota > Metazoa > Arthropoda > Chilopoda > Scolopendromorpha > Scolopendridae > Rhysida > Rhysida immarginata. The sequence goes on from JAHWFO010106844.1 coordinate 908,834, forward strand.
TATGCAAAGGAGTCAGAAGAATGCTTTACACTCTTGTCCATTGCAATAATTGCAAACCTGATTCAAGTATGCCCTGTTGTTGATACTCATAATACATTACCGTAGATCTCTAATTAAAAAAGCTCATAAGGTTGTCTCAAATCATCACTCTTAAAGTCAAGTGTGCGTAGGATATGAATTTAATAAGAATCTTATCAAGTACCTACATGGTCAAGAAAAGCGTCTTTTCATCTTCTATGAACTATTAATATGATCTTAACTGGATTAAGAATGCTTCATTAGTCTTTAAGAGCTCGCATAGATTACTTGATGGAATTTGCGAGCACCGTGTAAATTCTTGGCTTGAAGTTTTCACGAGCTCTTATAGTTTCTACGAAAGATCAAAGCTGTCGTTGCAGGATTCCTCTTGAGCCCATACCCTCTTTACAAATCTTACACATGCAATAATCTTATTTTCAGCCTGAAGCAACTTCTTCCCTTTGTAAACATATCGAGAACAACAGCGAAGAGCATGTCGGAACAAACATTGATTTAATGCCATATTATAACATTTTAGTTCTCTTACAAGTGATATAATAGCTCACATGGGATAGGATCGACCACACAAGGCTGCCATGTCAATATTTACTGAAAAGATTCGCCATATCTCTGTGCTGGTGTAAAACGATGCTGCAACATTTGTCAAACACCTGTTTAAAAATGCAGTTCATCGCGGCTAGATATGTAAACTAGCTCTGAGCGATGATATCATAATTATCAAAATGTTTTAGAGCTGCTAGTCTATGAAATATTTATAATCATTAAAGTAGCGCAGACCTCCGTTTCTGGGTTTGAATAATTATTCAGCGTCTTTTAAGAACTGTAGTTTTAATTCTGTAATGTTTAGTGTTTTTTGAAGAAACTTTCTTATACCCAGAGATTTTTCTCATAAGCTTTCTTAACCACAGAATTTACGAGGACAAGTCATTGTTAACAAAACGTTAACTGAAGTTACAAGTAATTTATTTATATTTCGATTTTGTCTAGGCGGGAGATCATGAATGAAATCCCCGTCGATCCTCTTCAAAGAAGCTATTTTATCACTTTACTTTTCACATCAAACTTTTGCATATTCAGCTTCCATAAACAGCTTTAAGTACAGGATGATTCTTTACCTATACCTCAAATATGTGTCGTATAGTTCAACTGTGCAAAGAGGTGGAAGGAGGACACCTTCTGTGAACTCATCTGTTAAACATAAAACAAAGAACACTTCATTAACATTAACAAAAGGACTTTCTGGTCACTGTTTATATTTTTAAATTTGAATAGGCGCCTTCCCTTTGCCTGAAAAAATCCTATACGTAACTTTTCGAATTTCTTCCTTTCTCCACTCATGCAATAAATGAATTGTTAGACTGCCCTTGTTATATTATGGTTGATACTGCTTCCATCTAGCTGACAAGTTCGGAATATTAAACTAGCAAGGATCATCTCGTTATTTGCAGTACACATGTATCTACTAAATAGATGAGGCATGTGCCTAAAAGCACTGGGTAGAGTTATAGTACAGATAAGCCCCCAGCCTTAGTGCCTAGGGATCAGAAAGGTCTTAATGCAGTTCCTACTGTATGTGTGAAAGGAACCTTATTATCTGCCTCCCCCTTGTGCAGTCTGTCCAAAAAGTTTTTACTTTAGTGGATTTTGTTCGGCTTCCTTACAATGCATCTAACCAAAGAAGTTAATCACTTCAGGCTTGAATTAAAACACGCTTGTCATTGGATAATTCCACTATCATCATCTAAGCAACGGAGGTAAGGTAGGTTTAGTGAGATGCGTTCAAGAACTTTCTCTGCGTTTTGATTTTCAGCGTTTTGTTCTAAATTATTGCTCTTTTAATTAGAGAAGAAACTACATAAATGTTAAATTAATGACAAATGTGCATTATAATATATAACAGTAATCAAGCGATCAGTCGTCATAGTACTCTCAATAGCATAATGGCGAGAAAAGAAAACTTTGTTTGTCATTCATTATGCCAGAAACATTTAGGATAATATTTATACAGTAAATTTATATAAACTAGGATCCCCCAATGATCGAAATTCGATCACATTTCTGAGAGAAAAAAAATCTATGTGTAATTGTTCTAGCCTCAATCTTGCTTATTAATAAACGTTGAAGAATGAAAAAATAGATAACACAATAAATATCCAAAATGCTTTGCATGACATTTCTGACACTCCCGATTCATTTCACCGCAATGATAAACCAAGAATAATTAATGTTATAAACTGGATATAGAGGCGTCGGCCATGACAGCCGAGGTTCCTGGTTCGAAGCCAGTCGCAGAATTTTTCCTTCCAATTTTTCCTTCAATTTTTCCTTTACTTGATGCTTGGTAGGCTTATCTCCAGTTTATAACATTAATTATTATTAATTTATCTGTGAGTTCCACAAACTTTCTGATGGTTGGATAGGAGAGATTCTCGATCTGTGAGCTAGGTGCCCGCCTCCCATTGGGCTTTCAACCTTGACAACTTGGTTGCCTTTAAGACACCTTGAGACAGCATGGCTGTCCGGGTGTCTGTGATAGCCCAACTGGTACAGGCGTCGGCCATGACAGCCGAGGTTCCTGGTTCGAACCCAGTCTCAGAATTTTTCCTTCCATTTTTCGATAGAAAAATCACCGCAATGATAACGTTAATAATAATATTTAAAGCAATCTAAAGGTATCTTTTAATATATCCATCGAATTATTATCTAAATATAATATTGTTCCTCCCTATCTCTGCGTCCCCCCGTCCCAATTGTGGAAAATTAAGGTCTGCTTCGGACCAAATATCGATAACTTTTTTGTTACTAAAGAAAGAGTGTTAACAAAATTTTTAAAAAATAAATAAAAATCAAAAGCTTCAAAATTGGTATTTATTTTATTTTTAACTAAAAATATTACTTTCAAAATGTACGAAAAAACCTTAAAATAGCTTAGAAAACGACGAAAAATACATAAAATGCTTTCAAATGAACATCAACAATACAGCAATTAAAATTCTTTGTCATCAACAATGATTTGAGTTAATTTGACATTTATTATTTTAAAAAAAACAATAAAAAAGACAATGCTACATGCGTTGACAAATATGGTGCACAACCTGTTCCTTAAAGCTACCTTTTTTGAAACGCTTTTTACCTGTGTTAACGTGAACAAATACGCAAACAAAATATATTGTGCACAGCTAGAGCACAGGAACTTTCCAACTATTTAAGTTTCATGCGTATTCGTCCACGTTAACACAGGTAAAAGTGCATAACAAAAAATGTGTTGCCGTATTTATGTATAGATGACATTTATAAATAATTTTCAATCGGTTACACAGAAAAATGTCAATTACACTAAGCAATAAAGATGTACTGTATAGAAATCAATGTTTACCTAATACATGTATTTCTATGTATTTTAAAAAGTATATTTTCTGATAGCTGCAAAACATCAATTCATATTTCTTACCGTAATTTATAAATTTGCTATGTATATTGATCTTATCGATTCAGATATTTATTTGTAAAAAACGCAAAGTTTCAAATCGCTCAAACGCACAGTGGGCCAGAATGACTTTCAACCTGGCCAAAACCTAAAAAAATGAAATCTATAATATCAAATCATAACCTTCTTATTATCATCAGTAACTGTCTGGACTGTCATGAGAAACTTGTTTTTGTAAGATTAGACGAGATTTATTACTTCTGGGTCGGCTGGATTAAACAAACAATCCACTTTTCGGTTTGGTGACATTTGCTTTCTTGTTTTATTATTCAAAGTTTCTTTAAAGCTAGCCTAGTTAATATACGTCCGTGAAGTTTTATTTATTTTTATTCTTATTTCTAGATGTAAGTACGTTTAAAAACACTCTAACATTTTGATTTTCTAGTTGAGAAAATGCCAATGCTAATTTTTTAAAGTTTAGCCAACAAAAATTACATTTTGCATTTGTGAGCAAAAGTTTGCTTTGAGCTACAAAAAAACCCCCACGAGATCCCACGATGTTTTTTATATATTTTTATATGAAATTTTACGCATAATTAGGAAACAAAAAACTGGCTGCACATATTTGCACCATTTTAAGTTATTACTGTAATACTGTCCAGTTCCGACTGAGTTTCTGAAGGTGCCCACTGCGCGCGCTGCAGTCGTGGGCGAGCGGGACACGCAGCAGGCTGCAACTGCTGTCTGCTGCTTTCCGGATCTTTCCAGTTACAGCAAAGGGTTAAGCCATCACCCTTCGTGAATGCAGCATAATTGTTTCTTATAGTCAAGTGAACTGCGTTGAAAACAAAACTGCTTTCATTTCGTAGTCGTTTTTTGCCGTGAATTTTCGCGTTTGTTTCAATTTATTATTATCGTAATACACATTTTTCATTTCTTCAGAAACAATGAGTTTCAAAACTACACGAAGGGAAATGTTTGACATTCTGTTTCAAGGGCCAAATAACGACCAAAGTGTACGATGTCAACGTCTGCAGGAGTATGTAATTGCTCGTCTTCAAATGGAGGATTCTCCTCCCGATAAGATAAATGAAATTCGAAAAATTGTATATCGCTTTTGTAGCAAGGTATTCCAGAAATGGGAAAGTATCTATAGATTTTTAGCCACAAATGCTGATTGGTTGAACAAAGAAATGACACTGACACCACCTGAGGACACCCCTACCGTATCAAGTGTTTCCGGTCCGTCACATGGAGGTCGACCGAAAAAGTCATTTGAAACTAGCAGTTCACGCAGTAAGAGAAGGAAAACTATGGAACTACGTAAGTCGACGTCTGCGTCCGAATTGACATTTGCCGCTCAAATGAGTCTTCGTTCAACTGGAAAAGAAAAGGCTGCAAAACTAGTCAATGAAATTGTTAACACAACCCCAAAAAGAGCAGAGAAAATTCGTAAGGCTTGGACTTTATCCAAAGCAAAACCCGCACCTAAGTCATACATAGAAGATCAGGCTCTTTCATTGATTGTGGATGCAAAATTATCTAAAAAGCAATACATGCTAATTAGATCGCAAGCCAAACATAAGCAGGCCGATATATATCCCACCTACAATCTAATCCGAGAAGCAAAGAATCGTTGCTATCCAGACAAAGACAGCATCACGGTGACAGAGAATTCCGCTGAAGTGAACTACAAGCCCTACTTGACCACACAGCGTCTCGCATTATTGCAACTCAGGAACCCGTAATTAGAGCAACTCCAGAATGTAAACTTAAGAATGTAGTGCTGATATCTAAATGGGGTTACGATGGTAGTACAGGCCAATCCCTGTACAAACAAAGGGTTTCAGATCAAGATTTCAGCGACAGCAGCTTGTTTCTGATGTCACTAGTTCCACTGCAACTATATTCGAGTGACGACGATGCGACCTCTAAAAAAATTATAATTTGGCAAAATCCCCGACCTTCGTCAACTCGTTATTGCAGACCAATTCGATTCCAATTTATAAAAAAAACGGCCGAAATTTCACGCATTGAAAAAGAACACGTAGAAAATCAATTGCAAAATCTGCAGCCTACAAAAACCGTAAGTTCAAACAAAGAAATAATTATTTCACATAAACTTTTGCTAACTATGATTGATGGTAAAGTCTGCAATGCAGTTGCATCAACATCATCAGCTCAGAAATGTTATGTATGCGGTGCTTCACCAAAACAGATGAACGACATAAACCGTGTCGCCGATAGAGACGTTGATTTAACAGCATTCTGTTTTGGCTTATCAACATTGCACGCCTGGATCCGGTTCTTTGAGTGCTTGTTGCACATATCTTATCGTCTTGACATCAAGACCTGGCAGGTTAGAGGTCAGCAAAATAAAGCGATTGCCAAGGACAGAAAGACGGCCATTCAGGCTAAGTTCAGGGAAGAAATTGGCATATTAGTTGACTTTCCCCTTCCAGGCGGAAGTGGGACGACAAATGACGGCAATACAGCTCGCAAATTCTTTCAGAATCCAAAGTTGTCAGCGTCGATTACTGGAATTAATGAAACTGTAATCAGCAGGTTTTCTGTTATCCTTCGGGCTCTTTCGAGCGGGTATGATATCGACGTAACTGCGTTCGACAGCTATGCCTTAGAAACAGCTAGACTTTTCGTCAACACCTATCCGTGGTATTACATGCCCGCCTCGGTTCACAAAATTCTTCTTCATGGATCCGCTATCATTTCGGCCGCTCTGCTACCTATTGGTCAGCTGTCCGAAGAAGCTCAGGAAGCCCGGAACAAGGACTGCAAAAGTTACAGAGAAAGATTTTCAAGAAAGTGTTCCCGTTCTGCGACTAACCAGGATTTACTAAACAATCTTCTCGTTTCCTCAGATCCTATCATCACGTCTCTCCGAATCCTTCCAAAAAAAGGAAAAGGAACACTCTTTGCAGAAGTCCTGGCACTCCTAAAGTCACCTGAATCACATACCATTAAATCCCACATGGACATGGAGGCAGAATCGGAAACATCCGACAACGATTTCAGCGATAGCGAATAAATAATTAGAAATAATATAAAATGCCAATTCGGCTGTTTAAAATCTATCTGAAACTGATAATTTATCGTTTTTATATCCATAAGAAACATTTCTAAGCTAAAAATGCGAAGGCCAGGTTTTGGCCAGGTTTTAAGCAATTCTGGCCCACTGTGAAACGGGGCGAATTCGACATGTGACATTTAACTATGAACCGGGGTTCATAACAAGATTAAACAGAGTATAAAAAACCGACTTTGATGAAACTTTCACTATCGCTTAGCTATAACCAGTCCATATCTTGAAAACTACCGAACCGATTTTCATGAAACTTGGACTGTTTTCTAAGTTGAAAGATACTTAATCCTATAAAAAAAGAATTATTGCAATTCGGTTTGTATTTCTGAGAAATACGTGGACAAACAAACATACAAACATACACACACTTATGAAATTTGGCACACCTGTTTAGAAGCCCACATAGACTAACATATACGAATATTGTGCAATTCCAACAATATTACATACTTACGAGTCAAATTGATAACCTCCTCGTCGGTTAAAAAAACAAACAAACTCTATATTAATTTAAGTGACATTTTAAACTTCAATCTGCAAATACTTTAACTGTTTAATCTGTAATTATGTATTATTCTCGAAACGGTTATTTTCGTTCAAATTTGAAAGAAAAATAATCGTAGCCTATTAAACGTTTTCTCATTTCTACTAGTAAACCTGCATTATTGAAAAAGTGAACAACGATTATTCTTATCAGTCCAGAGCGTTAAAGTAAGCCCATCCTATGAAAATTCCTCACCCCTCTTTTCACTCCAAACAGTCCATGGCTTCCAAAACAGTCCATTTTTTCTGATCATGTCGCGCACTAGCTGTTTTCGAAGAGGGTTTTTAAGGCATAAATCCCCCCGGTCAAGGGGCTGCAAGTGAAGACGTAGCATTTGAGGGAAAAAATTAACTTCTAATTCGTCAACGTCAAATTTGGTGGCAGCGTATGTGACGCACAGTTTCAATAAAACCGTTCACTTCATACTTCTGAAAGCTGTCAATTAAAGAAAACACAGATGCGACACGGTGTGAGACAAAATTTAGCAGCGGTCCTAGCCGTACCAATGGCACTTCCAAATGCCATTCTAACGTAAGCACTTTTTTTAATTAAGAATGGAATGAAAACTTAAATTATGCCTGAATAAAGAAAGACTGTAGTTATAGGAATGATATTTTTATGGAAAAAACCGTATCAGAATAAAAACAAATTATCATGTGTCCTTGTTATCGTTCGATGGCGCTGTGGTCGCTGTTACTTCCGATTTGAATTCGCTTGTCGCATCTGTTTTTTTTTTTTATCTGTGTTGAAAACCTTGACTTTACAACCAATCGACTTCCGGTGAGCTCAGCTCCTACGAAGAAAGTTAAAAAAATTTTTGACCAGACTGTACATTACTTTCCTCTTCGCCAAGATTGTTAAAAAGAAGATGGCCTCTATCGGCCGATTTCTCTCAAAAGCATTCGCATTGCCTTGTGGGATTGTGACGTCACCTGAAAGGTTGGCAGCAGCGTAACCACCGAGAGAGAAGGCCTCTGCGATGAAACGTAATACATTGTTACATCATCAGACCTGCCAACTATTCCTGGAGGAAAACCGGGTGATAGTAAATTTTTGTACAGTGAAATATACTGTACATATAGATAACATATTTAATTGTTACAAAAATTGTGCACTTAATTCACCGTTTAACCATACCGCGATTGACAGCATCATTTCCATAATTTTTTTATTTGGCCTCTTGCGAATGTTTCCTATTGGCTCATTCTCACAGGAACTGTACAGGGTGGGGACACTTTGATATGACCACCTTTCCTCGAACATGTTGGAACGTCCCATGGTATGCAGATGAAAAATCATTGCATATCATTAAAAGCTGACAACAGCAGACGTGTAGTAGCATCCGTTAACACAGCAATTGTCGCCGTCATGGGCAGAGCAAGTGACCTGTCGGACCTCCAAAAGGGGATGATTATTGGCTATTGGGCCAAGGGGGGCAGCATTTCAGAAACAGCCACGTTTGTGAACTGCTCTAGGGCTGCCGTTGTGAAGGTGTACCGCGATTGGACGAACCAGACAGTTTCGAGAAACCGAAGAGGTAACTGTGGGGCCCCATGGGCCATCGATCCTAGAGACGAGCGTCGGTTACGACACCTGGCCAAGACTAATCGGCGTGCCACTGTTGAGCAACTGACACAGCAAATGAACAATGGGGCCACTAGGCGTGTCAGCACCAAGACAGTGCAACGATCCCTCTTGAGGTTGGGGTTCCGGAGCAGGCGTATGGTAACAGCGCCCATGTTGACGCCTGTGCATCGCCGAAAACGCCTCCAATTCGCAATGGACTATCGCCATTGGACCGCGGCCGAGTGGCAAAGGGATGCTTTCTCTGACGAGTCGCGGTTTCTGGCGAACAGAGTGGACGGACGATGGAGAATTCGCCGGGAAGCATCTGAGAACAGGCTTCCCGACACGATCGTTGGCAGACGACAGGCTGGTGGGGGAGGTGTGACTGTTTGGGGAATGTTTTCGTGGTATGGTCTGAGTCTACTGATACCGCTGGAGGGTACACTGAATGCTGTTCGTTACCTGACGATCGTCGCAGACCAGGTACACCCATTCATGTCGACAGTGTTTCCTCAGGATGATGGCACCTTTCAACAGGACAATGCTCCCTGCCATACTGCCAAAATTGTCCACGACTGGTTCGAGGAGCATGAGGATGACTTCAAGCTACTCCCATGGCCACCAAACTCCCCGGACCTCAACCCCATTGAACATTTGTGGGGCCATCTCGATCGCCATGTCCGCAAGCTGGACCCTCCACCACGCATGGTGATGGAATTACGGGATGCACTTATCTGCAACCATCTTACGAGGACTTATTGACTCTCTGCCACGTCGACTAGCTGCTGTGCTTGCCGCCAAAGGTGGATATTTCGGATACTGGCAGGTGGTCATATTAATGTGTCCCGACCCTATATAAGAGCATGGTGCTTTTGAAGCAGTTTAAAGAACTTGACAGGAGAGTTGCAACAAATATTTCTACTGCTGAAGATTTCCATATACCTCCAGTAACTATATCCAGGAGTCGCTGAAGAAGTTGCTTCCGAAGATTAAGGACATCCCAATCCTCTGGTTGCGGATATTCTAGAGCATCCGCTCACGTTTAGAAGTTTCCTCAGGCATCGTAGGCCTCGTCACATCCTGGACATCAATTTCCGACGACATCCAAAAGGCCATCTTTCCCGAATACTGGATCTCCTAGCTCCTTGTGTCCCTCGTCAATCAACAATCAACTGTATCGTCCTGATAGGAAAGGACCCCATCTTATCCTGTGGATGACTTAACTAGGTTCCATCTGGCTTCTTGCCTAGTTCAGTATATTTCCCCTGGTTATTTCCTAGACGAGTATGGCAGTGGAAGCGTTGCTTCCGGACCGCTCGTTTCGTTTTTCCCTGCGCTGTTCGATTGTCGATGCAGTTTAAGCCAATGACGTATATTAAAGATAGACTCCGAAACCAGGCGCAACAGGTGAAGCAAATTGAGAAGCTCCACCGCCCAGAACTGTCATGGCCGAAACTGAGTGAAGATGATGCAAAACACATGGCTAAACATGAGGGTAGCTGATTATTAATTCTTTTACACGTCGATCACGGACTGCTAAGTTTATCTTTTCGTTTATTTTGTATTTGAAGTATTTTATTATACTTTATAATCAATTTTTCGATCATGGTTTCAATTTCAATTTTGTTTCGATCGTCTTTCAGTTACGTATTTTCATTTTAGTTAAGTATATTTTTGATTTATGCTTATGGAAAATGATTCCTGATCCTTTTTTGTGTCTGTTTGTACAGTTGTACGGAGAACAACTTTGAGGAATGGTTTTGAAATTAATTATTCCTCGGGCCCAAAATCTTCAAAAACAAAGCAGTCAGACAGCTAACTACTCCACGGCTCACTCCTGCCCAGTCTATCATGGCTTCAGTCACGGCCTTCAGTTTGCTTCATTTTGGTGGCGCTGTTAACAATACGATTCGGAGTCTATCTTTAATATACGTGATTGGTTTAAGCGCAGCAGCCATCTTGAAGAAGCAGGAATGATTGCGTTAAAATTTAATACAGCAGAAAGGATCTTTCTATGAATAATAAAGGTGTAGAAAACAAAAATGAATAAAAAAGCTCTACTTGTATTTTTCATTCTATCTTGTTCTATTTCATTGTTACATTTGCACAGGTGTCAATAAATTAAGAGATTTGCAGAATGGAACCTTTCCGCCCATCCGATCAGCACCAAACGTGGTTAAGTATCACGTGTTTTCAGTACAACAGCAGAGCTAGGAAGGAGGACGTGTGGTGATACTTTAATAAATAATTTTTATTTCATAAATCTTGAGCTCACAAAATAAAGATAAGCTGGGAAATTGAATATTACTGAATTTCAGATTACAAGTTGAAAAATTTGAAAGAATAACAATTGAATGGGTCTCTGGAAGAAGGGCATATGTTACATTTTTCCAAAATGGGTTTTTTAATGAAAAAAGGTAAGATATGATGTTACAAATTAGCTGCAAATATAAAATCATTTGCGACTAAGAAATTTTAAATTTTGAATCGTTATCATATTCTTGTTTTGATGAATAAATGACTGTGAAAATACTTTCCCTTTCAAGCCTCTTCCTTTTTCTAATCACTGTAATTCCATGATAGTACCTGTACTTTCTGAAAGTTAAACAATGGAAGAAGGGCATATATGATTTTTGCAGTGATTACAATCTCGAAATGAGATGCCTTTAGTTTTTGGAGTTTCCTGTAAAATTTTAAAATTGTAATATATGCCCTTCTTCCAGACACCCATTCAATGGTAATTCTTCACTTTTTCTTGAAACCGTTGAACCTTTGACACCGATCGGCCCTTGCCCGCTATGAGGAGCGTGGGGGCTCCATCCTGAATAGCAGAATATCAAGAATATATGAGGAATAATATCTATCTTGCAAATAATCATTGAATATAAAAATTATGATTGCAAGAGTTAAGTTCCATGAATAAATCGACAAGAGTCTTACGATATTTGGTATTTAAACTTGTTTCGGAACTCCGTCCTACTTGATTCAATTACCGAGGTTGAGAACGGCACAAATTTAAAGGGCGAGATCGACTTGAAGGTTTCTTATAATGAGCTTTAGTAAGATTTGTAACTAACGAAATAAAATAAACGTATTACACCAATTTGGTTAATGATTATTTACATATTGTTATTCTTTTTTAAAACACAAAACTCACTCTGTTATTTCATCCTATCTTACTGGATTACAATAACTCAAAAAGTCACTTACACAAAGCAAGAATAGAATGTGACCTTACGCACGCAAGATCGTAATCAGGCGCCTTAATGCATCATGCATTCCCTTTCTCATTTTCCGTAGATTCTTTCCAGGACTATCTCTCGAATTCCTCTCTAATCTTTCTCTTCTTACCTCCGCTTTAATTTGTCTCTCCACTCGCTCACTCCGTCTCCCACTTTGAATTTCCCGGGTTGGTCCACTCAAGCGAAGGGACGACTCTTCCTCACAACGCTCGTACCTGGCACTCTCTATCTTTTCTTACTTTTTTTTTCTTTTGTGATCGGACCTCATTTTTTTCGCCTGAGAGTAAAGCTGTTCTCTAGGTCATGTAAACATAATTCAGTCATTAAAGACAAAGGTGCATCATCGTTGCGGACGGAACAACATAAAAAGTTGCTGACACAAAAATTTGTAGCATCCCCCTCTAGTTTTGTAAACTGTAGGCGACGTTTAGTACGCAATGTACTAGTACCCCTACACAGAAACACACGCAAACAACATGCTGGCATGCACAAAACCAGGCTATCCAACAATGGCTGGGGGATGGCATCCCATTCCTGGACCAAAGACGTTTGCAGGTACCGCAGTATTCGCGGAGGTTGTACTCCTGGCGCAACACGTCTTCCAAGAGCGTCTAATGCGTGCTCAATGGGTTCAGATCCGGGTACCATGCTGGCCAATCCGTGCCCTGGATGTCCTCATGTTCCAAGAAGTCATCCACTGCCAGCCCGATGCCGTCGGGCATTATCGTCCATGTTGAGGAAATCTGGACTCGCCCCACTCCTGAAGAGACAAACAACTTGTCGCAGGACACTATCCCGGTACACCTGGTCAGTTATGGCCCCTCTGTCGAAGACTTGTAGCGGAGTACGGGAACCCAACATGATGCTCGCCTACACCATCATAACGGTTATGTTCTATGATGTTAGAGGGGCTGGACCATATTCCACAGTCTCTCCAGATGTGAACACGTCAAGAATCAGAGTCTAGGCTATACCGGGACTCATCCGAGAACATGACATGACTCCACTGTCCTTGTGTTCATGTTGTATGTTCGATGCATCAAGCCAGCCGTTTTCTTTGGTGTCCCGGTGGGTCAACTGGACGTACCTCATCGGTTGGCGAGCAGACAGGCCGACTACATGAAGTCTCCTCTATATCGTCTGCCTGCAGACATTAACCTCAGTGGCCATTGAAACTTCCTGATTTTGGCTGTGCTTCGCCTGTTCCTACGGGCAGATAGAGCAGGGTAGCGGTCTTGTCTAGGCGTGGTGACCCTTAGACGACCTTGCCTAAAGCGTCTGCAAATGTTTCCATCCTGTTCGAACCGTATCCACAGTCTTGAAATGAAGCTAGTTGACATGTTCAGTGCCTGAGACACTTCAACCTGGGACACAATAAGCCACGAGCAATTCTCCTCTCATTTCACTCTCTAAATGGACACGATAGGCCATGAGCAACAATTATCGAATGGTCAATTGCCAATGAAAGCTAAAACAAGAATGGATAAAAAGAGCACATTTTCGTGTATAGCACTGAGACATCGTACATAGTGTTGCATCCTCTCCCGCGATCACCTAGCTATTTTTTAAAAATTTTGTTGTCTAATAAAGTGAAAAGTAAAAGGACTTTAAGATGATTACAGTTGATTGTTTGTAGTTAAAAACCATTCTGATTGTTGGCAGTGAAGTGAATTTTAAAAGTGATTAATAATGGCTTTATTGTTTATTGTCGGTGAGGTTTTATTCTTGACGACTATGACACTAAAAATAAAAAAGGAACGTTGCAATAATATGAATAAAACGAATAGGAAGGGATGTGGTGTAGAAGTGTTGCTGTTATCCAACGACGATTTTGGGATACAGAACATTTCTTTCGAGCCAATCTACCATCAATAATCGCCAAAGTAGACGACGGAAAGACTGATCGTTGTTTGGTTAAGGAGAAATATACGTTTGATAAAAAAGGAATATCTGATACAAGTACATGACTATCAGACACATCGCAGTCAATTTGAGAACTACTACTTGAACGAAAACAAAAAGAGAATCACAAAGGAATTTTACCGAATAGAGTGAATCTTGACTAAAGACATTTCGTATAATCATTTGATGATAAAATACTTTCCCCGAACTATTGGAATGAAAGTAATGCGTTTGGAAAAACCTACCTAGTGCAGAGACAATTTGTTAAAATTAATTCTTTATCACACCGACGACTATCGAGGAATAAAACTTCAAGGTTGGAGAATCGTTGCCATTGGAATCTACACGG
>JAHWFO010106844.1:943380-968696 GCA_023313115.1 Rhysida immarginata
CTGCTGGGACCTTGCTTCCATCCGCGCAGAAACAGCAGGATCATCTTGCGAGGACGAGGAGTCCCCGCAAGAAAAAATCCAGACGGGATCGTGGCAGCAGGGACGAGAGAGAGCCACTTCTTCCTCCGAGAAAGACAGCCGCGCGAGCCACCAGCGCAGCCCTTCTTCCTCATCAGGTCGTCTGCGATCTCCGATGAGGAGAACGACGGAGCCTCCTGTAACATCTGGGAAGCCAAGTCTCAACCGGATACAGGTCAGCAGGCGCGCCATTAAACATCCTCAATGAAGATCATCTCCCTGAACGTGCGTTCTCTTGGTTCCTCTTTTAAGCAATCGGTGTTGTCATCGTTCATTGCCCTGTACAGGCCGGACATTTTGTTACTGCAAGAAGTGAAACTTGCCACCTCACAACAGTGCTACGATCTTCCGGGCCTTCGCAGTCAATACAACAATGGAAAGTTTTTCATAAACTCTTCTTCTCCAAATGGGAAAGGGGTGGCCACTATCATCTTCAACCCCTCCATTCTGGTTTCGAACAGTGTGTATGATTGCGAGTGCAGGGTAATTTCTTTAGACATTTCAACATCTGGTGTCAATTTCCGATTGCTTAATGTCTATGCACCGTGTAGATCAGCAGAGAAACCAACGTTTTTTAGTGACTTGAACTATTTTTTGTGTTCGTCTTTGCCTGTGGTGATTGCTGGTGATTTGAACTGCCATCCAGACGACAACAACATCTTTTCGTCTGGTCATGTGTATCGTTTGTGCCAGCAGAATGCATTGTTCAGCCTGGGTCTACTTTCCATCAAGGGCCCTGAATTTCATCAAGATTAGACCGTTTTCTTGTTGACAATGCATTTGCTGGCTCGCAGAGTAAAATGGTGGTAATTCCATGTTCATTCTCAGACCATAGTGCCATCATATGGTCATGGAATCTTCCATTTCCAGCATCATCTTCTGGCTCTGCAGTCCATCGCAATTGGTTTCTGAATGTTTCTCTGCTCGACGAAGAGGAATACAAGTGAATGTTCGCTCAGTTCGTTGAAAAACATCTTCATAATGTGCCTCCTACGCTTGCTTCGTGGTTAGAACTGAAAACCAAAATCAAACGTTTCTTTCGGAAGATTGGGTTAGATGCTGCTCGTCGTCGACGTCGTCATCTCCTCATGTTACAAGAGATCTTTCGGCTCCTTCAAGTATCCACCCCGAAGGAGGAGTTCGAGATGGAGATACGTCAGGTGAAGAACGAAATCAACGCTCTAATGATCCGGAAGGCGGCCGGCGCAGCGCTCAGAGCCAAACTTTCCTGGGCGACTGACGTCAGGAATTTATCATCTGCAGCATTCGGCGAGGAGAGACGACGTGCCAACAAAAAACGGTGTCATCGTTTGGTGGTGGAAAATGGGGAAGTGAATTCTGACCACGACATCTTGTCAGCTTTTCACGCCCATTTTTCATCCTTTTTCAATAACCCAATCATTCCGTCAAACGACACGAAGCAGTGGATTGAGACGCTAAGACCTTTTCTGAGGATGCTGACCTGTCTATCTCCTGTCCCTTTTCCAAAGACGAAGTCAAGAAGTTCCTGTCAGCGGACGGCCGTCATCAGTCCAGCCCGGGTATGGATGGCATACCATACTCGTTCTACAACGCGACATGGAATCTTCTTGGTCCTTCCCTGGTGCAAGTGTTTAATTCGATTATTGAAGACCCGTCTTCCATCACATCGGACTTCACTGTGGGGAAAATCATCCTACTCCCCAAAGTGCCGAATCCAGAGTTTGTTACCCAGTGGAGGCCAATAACCCTTCTCAACACCGACTACAAGGTCTTCACTGGTGTATTTCAACAAAGACTGAAAGTTTTCGCCGAAGATTTCATCAATGCCGGACAATCCTGTTCTATTCCATCACGCAGGTTGTCCGATAATCTAATTACGATTCTGTGTGTGATGGAAGAAGCGTGTGCTCGTCAGCAAACTCTTGCCGTTTTAAGCCTTGACCAGGAAAAGGCTTTCGACAAAGTGAACCATGAGTTTCTCTTTGAAGTGTTTCGTCACCTTCGTCTTCGGACTTTTGCTACGATTATTTCCGCATTGTATGTTTCGGTCGCATCATGTGTGGCGATCAATGGTTCCGTATCTGCCACCTTTAATTTGTGTAGCGGTGTCAGGCAGGGGTGCCCTCTTTCCCCCCTGCTTTACATCTTTTATTTGGAACCATTATTGCAATATTTAAATCGCCAGAAAGATGTTCGAGGATACGATCTGCCAGCTGCATCCACAAACATCGGGACTTTAGCTTATGCAGATGACGTAGCGTCCGACTCGTACTCCTTGAGCATCTTTAAAGAAACCTTTGACCGCTTTAGTACTTCGACGGGGAGTTCCATCAACTGGACTGCGGACTATCTTAAAACCTTCATAATAACATGGTGCGACCGAATTACAGTGTTAGGGTATGTCTTTTCCTTCCAGCCAACCATGGACTCCATGCACTGGCAACATGTGTTTGAGAAGTGCCCCTCTCGCCTTGATAAAAGCCTCCGTTTTCCAACATCGATGTTTGTTAAGGCGAGATTTATGTGCTTCCAGTTTTAACATCCAAGTGCGTATTCACCTTGCCTTCATATAATCTCCTTATGAGACTCCGAGGGGCAATTGTGAACTGTGTTTGGGGGACGACTGCTCAGCAACGTCATCCATTAAGAGCAGCGTTCCTCTTTATTCCCTTAGAAAGAGGGGGGTTGGGTTTACCCGATATTAAGCGATGCCTCATTGCAGCTAGATTGGCTGCCCTTATTCGGGTATCCTTAGCCCTCCCCCTTTATGGATGAACTTCTTCTTCTTACACCTTAGAGTTTTCTTCAAGGTGAATAGGCTTCCGTTACCTCCCTTTTTGCCAGTAGTTATGTATCAATTCCAACCGGAGATCTACAAATTATTTAACATTGACTTAGTGACCTTTTTACCAATGCTACGCTGTATTGACCCACAAGAATGGGGAACTCTTCGACTCTCATGGTTTCTTCAGCAGACCGACCCTGGGGATTTGACTGACATCGTTCGTCTACTTCCCGATCGCCCGTGGGCAGCAGTCATGAAACTCTTAAAATCCTTTGCCTTTGAAAAAACTCTGTTTAACTATCAATGGCGGCTGCTGCATCACAGGTTCTATTCTTTCTAACGTCTTCAACAGTGGAAAGTGGTCGTGTCTGCTGGATGCTCCGTGTGCGGCGTAGTTGAGACAGTCAGCCATATTTTTTATGAGTGCTCGTTTGCGAAGTCGATCTGGGATCGTTTGAGGCACCACTATGGATTAGCACACTTTTCATACCAGTTCGTGCGCTACCTTTTAAATGACTCCACCGGCGAGTTAATTAAACCGGACCTAGCAATTGCGATCGCTTACGTCAACAAATAACTTTGACTGACCCGATGGCATCTATCGCAAGGATACCCTCCCACTCTGGCAGTTGTGTGGAGGAGAGTGGCCGTTCAGCTTCGTTCCTTTTTACTTCTTGAATGGTCACGGCTAGGTCCGCATGCGTTTAAAAAGCGCTTCACTACATCTATGTGCTTATGTAAGGTCATTGGAGGAGACCAGTCTTTCCAATTAACATTCCCGTTGGCCTTTTAATTCCTCGCCAGTCGCAAACGGGCCTCATTTTTGAGGCGTTTATATAAGTCGCGCAGCCCAATATGAGCTGCCAGTTACTTAAGGCATGCGCGCCTGGGCGCCTAGACATAGTAAATTCAAGATCCTTTGATTAGGCGTCCGCTGAGGCAACACCATCTGCCTCAGCTCCAACAGCCCCATGGACGGAACGGTTTCAAGGCTCACGATGGAAAGGAAGGCAGCATGATAGACGGCCAGGTCTCCAGACGAGAGGAACGAACATAGGCCCCAGGATTCATGTAAGCCGCCTTCTTTATTAAACAACGAGAGGAGTAATCGCTCCGAAGCTCATCGTTCTAGAAGTCCGCGTCGGATAGAACTGAATAAGACCTTGCCAGCACCGAGGAAGGAGCCGAAACGAGCCGAGAGATTGCCGCCCGATCGTATGCACGACCCTTCGGTACGACCGAGGACTCAGCAAAGGAATCCCGGCGCCCGTAAGCCAAAGCAACATAGAAGGCATCAGAGGAACCCAATGCCCAGTGGGGCTTTCAAGGAGTTCATGCTCGTTCGAACCGATCAGCAGGCAAATGATAACCCTAAGCAAAATTATCAAACTGTAAATGACTTTACTGTGTGCAATTTTCCGCAAGATAGTGATCAGCTCAATTCAAAGACTGGCCCGGACGAACAGCGCGAGGAACCGCATGGTTACAAGGACATAAAGGACTATAGCCAGTGCTTATCTACCCCGTCGCCCGCCCCGTCAGCCCAGGAGGAATTGAGTGACCAGGACGTTGCAGCGAACCACATTCGAACGCAATCAGAGAGAATTTCCGAGAGTGGACAGCAGAGCCACGAGGCAACGCCACTCTCTCCGTCTTCAAGGACAACTTACTCTAGGCCAGACCGGGAAGGATTCGGACTGATCTCCGACCTCGTCGACGCAAATCTCGACCGCGCTGGTACTCACGCCGCGTGTCGCGCTTGGCTTCTTCGGTCTTCCGGTCCCACTAGATATTAAGCTAGACATTTAAGTGCATCATAAAAACTCCTGCCTTAAAGCTAAATAAGTTTATTAAGCTCCATGTGGAAGGCAGGCGAGGAGCGAGTTTAGTGTTAAATGGAATTAGTTCATTTTATTGTAATAGTAAAGCTATATTCTTCTTGCTTATTTCAGTCCCTTCGTTTGACCTCCCAAACAACGATTGGGTCGACGTGCTCGAGTTTAGCTACGTCAGAATTCCATTACCAAGTTACTTATTTCATTCCCAGCTTCAGCGACTCGCCCCAGCCAGGTTCGACACGAGTTTGCACCGCTCAGGGCAACAACCTCCAGTCGATTGTACCAGTGGCCCAGGACGGGTCTGAAGCCTACTTATGTTCAGTCTGCAAGGACTACTTGTTATTAGATGAATTTAAATGTATCATTATCACTTTCTAATGAATTTATTAAAATTATTAGATCTTAATACGTCTCTCAATCCTTTCCCTTCTCTGACAACGATTAATGCTAGCCTCTGGGGAGATAGGTCTCTGCTTATTTACAAAAGCCTATCTTAGCATACTAATAATCGTGACAACTTGAAAGTTTTTGTGGAGGCAACCCTGTTAGGTAATCACCAGTGTCATCTATTGACTGATTAATCACTGCTTTGTTAATTTTTCTGCTCGAAAAACGGCATTAAGTGATGCTGGTCCTATACTTATGGGGCAGCTTAATTTCTATTTTAATAAATTCTCATTCTTGTTGTTGTTTGTTTTTCATTATTTTCTTTGGAAACAATAAATAATAGTTGTGAGAATCTGATAGAGTGACAAGGTTTTAATTATTTTATTTTGTTTCTTGCAGACAAGGAAAAATATGGGTGATCCTATACTTATGTGGCCCACTGTATGTTCGCGGATGGCGGGTGCCGATGTCATGGGATTCCTTAATGCTTGGAGCACCATACGACGGTCCTCTCTTGGGGTGGTGTTTGTTGGAACACGACGTGCATGGGTGCCCTCATGTACCCATTGATTCCAACATCGGGTCACCGTGACATCTGAATGGCCCGCATACCTGGCAATTGCACGATACGACCAACAAGCCTTGTGCAGTCCCACAATGCGGCCCCTGTCAAATGCTGTGAATTGCTGGATAGGATGTCTAACGCGTCTGCGAGGCATCGCGGGTGCTTTGTACAGTAATCGTCTCTGAACGTCTTGCGTAACTGTCGGACTCACAGCAGTTGACTGGTAACAACTTATTAACAACATGGCGGTGACATCACGAATGCACTCTGGTGAGCGTTCTAGACATTACAGATCCTTGTGAATCTAATCGTTTAATCACACATCACTGGTATGCATGTGTACCGAAATAGGATACTATTGGACCACTTCTTCTGGGTGCTTCACTTTTTTTTTGTCAGCCTGCTTATATTTATTTATTTATTTATTTATGAAAAGAAGAAACTTTTACAATGACCCAGTCCAGAGCCGGTATGGCCTCTAAGCCGACAAGTGCGGTCTCCGGAGGGTAAAGCATAAATAAAAATAGTAGCTTATTAATTATCTGGAATTTTTATAAGAATTAATATTAGTAGATTTTATTATGCAAAATTATGTTAGTATTAGAGTTTGAATAGCGAATTTAATATGTTAGTTGAGAAGGGGCATTAGGGGTTAATTGAGTTTAGGAATGATTTTATGTTTCTTTTAAAGGAAGCTGGGTTTGGGGCTTGCCTTAAATACTCTGGCAATATAGCCCACCATTTTGTTCCTGCATGGGAGATGCACTTACTTTGGTAGTGACGCTTGGCGAATGGGCAACGTATTGAGGAGGCAGATCTAGTGGGGTAAGGGTGAAAATCGCATTGAAACTGTATTATTGGTGGATTAGGGACATATTAATTATCTTAAAAATGAATGATAGTAGCTGCTGGATATAAATTTGATTTATTGTTAGTATTCGGAAATGTCCAAAGTAATGAGTTACCGAATATAGATTAGGAATTTTTAAAAGTATTCTAAAAAACCTTTTTTGTATGCGGAAGATTCTGGTTAGGTTAGTATTAGAAGTAGAACCCCAAAATTGAACACCATAACATAGTGATGAATGGATAAGTGTATTGTATAATAACAGTAATATTTCAGTAGGGAGATATTGGTGTTGTGATATTGTACCTAATCTTTTACTAAGAGTCTTGGATAATTCATTTATGTGGTTATTCCAGGAAAGGTCAGGTGATAAATGTAATCCTAGGTATTTAAAAGTATTAGTAGGAGATAAAAGGACTGAATTGTAATAAATTAACAACTTGTGAGGAACAGATTGTTTATTTTTTTGGGCAAAAATCATGTATCTACCATATTTGAAGTAATATATTCAAACAATTCGTAGCAAGCTGTCTCAATACCGTGTTTTGGTGAGAAACCATGTTGCGCGGAAGAAATTAATTTATTATTAAATACATAGTCAGATAATCGGCAAAAGTAAAGTTTTTCAAAAACTTTAGACATGCCATATCTTAGCACTGAAAGTTCTAACGGTACCATTAGGACACGTGCTACTAAACCATTTCCCAATATCATTAATTAACCGTGATATTCATTCATGACACTTCCTGACGAGTCATTGGAAATTTTTAAGGAGGTATAATAATGGTACCATTAGAGCACGTGCTATTGAACTTATTCCTGTATTTATTGATTGGTGAAAACAGTGTGAAAAAGTTAATTCGATTTCAAATTATCGTAATAAATAATAAGCTGCCTACGAATAAAGAAATTCTTTTGGTTTAGGCACCGATCTCCCGTTTCTATAATCGTCAGTCAACGTGCATCCTGCACGCGCACCATCTCAACAACGTTTAGAGCACGCGCAGAGCCGAACCTAAGTGCTCAGCACGCGTTATCCCAATGCAAGGATGATTTGTCTCTTCCAGTAATTCACTACACGCACTCTCTCTATTGCAACGCAATGCATAGTTGGAATTGTATAACGGAAATTGTTTAAATCCTGTAATATTATATAGTTCACTTTCCTCCTCACTAATATCCACTTCAAGTAGACAAAAAAATCCACTTCTCCAACCATTTCTATATATATTAACAGTTCATTACAATATTTTTTCATGCTCCTAATATTCACCATAAACCAGTTAAACTCATCCATTTTCATTTGAAAAAAAACGATTATTTACTTATTGTACCAAAAATTGGACTGTTCCTTCAATTTCTCATCCTTTCTAAATCTTTTTCTTGCTTTATTTTAAAAACCCTAGTGTCAGATGATTTTCGAACATAATAATAATAATAATAATAATAATAATAATAATAATAATAATATTAAAACGAAACACTTTATCATGTATTCAGATTCTTAACAGTCATTTCTACGCATTTTCTCTGATGTTTACTTCGATATATTGATTAGTTTCAAAATCTAATTTTAGAGAATCTGTATAATTTTATTTTAAATCGATTAGTTTGGAACGAACATACAGATTTATAATAAATGTACTCTACATTGAAAAGGAATAGGATTTGAGGCATAGGCAGAAGACGGATATGACATTCACATCAATTTTACACACAAACAACACATTAATACCGACCGATTTCCATTAAAGCCTGCGTCTTCCATTTAGTAGGCATGTTCTTTCAAACGTCCATTTTAAAAGACTTGTTAAAGTCGAATAAAATATTAACTGTAATTTAATTAATTCGAAAGCCCGAATGGATAAATTTTGAGCGGATCCCTTCAATTTAATTAGAACCACGTTTAAGTTTATTAAAAATGGATCCATATAAAATTTTAAATATAATGCATATTAAAAGGCCATTCCTCAGCATTCGTTTTCGAAAATAGCATTTGTTTTCTTTTTTATGTTCTAGTCTTCTAAAAAAATGTATTTAAGCTTCAGCTTCAATAATTCGAAATGCAAAATGTGTTTCCATTTCAAATTCCATTTAAGGTTGATACTTTAAAAGATTTGCACGCGTAAATATTTATTTAGGGAAATGAATAATTTAAGAAGTAAACATGCTATGTCTGGATTTTTGAACCTGTACTTCGTCATTATTACCGAGAAACGCGAGCAAAAGATAAACAAGTTTGTTTGAAAGAATTTTCACATTCGAAATTGACAGTTTGTTGTTTATAAAAAATTGAGTAGATTCAGGCCTCTGAAACATTTATAAACTTTAACGTAGATCTCATGAAATTTCGGAAGTTGTCAATTGACGATGCACTACTCCAAACTTCTTGTCAAATCACCTTGAGAGACCTGTGTTAGTGTCACTTGTTCTTTTAGATAAGCAAATAACCTAAACGTTAGCGGTTTAAGAAAAAAACAAAAATGATTTTACCGCCATGGCGGATAAAAGGAGCACACTTTCGTGTTATAGCAGCGAGACTTCAGCCATAGATACCTAGAACTAATCTGCATTTTAAATCACTTTACATAAATATGAAAACTTAATTTTATATTCCTAAATAATTAAACAAACGTATAAAGAGAATTTAAATGAATAAAATTGAAAAATCGAAGGCTTAAATGGAGGGTATAGTATTTCTTTATATATCCGAATAAATAAAAGTTCTTTAATTTCTAGGCATTCATACAAAATGTTAAGCGAATTGCGCGTTGAAGCATTATTTGTAAATGTCTCTTATTTCTTAACGATTATTTCTCCCGTGAGAAAATCACGGGACAAACGAAAATTTATTACGATGCACTAAACTTAAGCGGCAAAAACTTCCAGTGGTTATGTAAACTCAAAATAGTAATGCCTTGATATGTTATCAAATTAATGCCCTCTCTCAGTGCTCACAAAAATTCACACTAAATTCTAGTGGCTACCATAAAGGTTTGGTTTGGTTTGTTTGGTATTAACGTCCTTTTCAACTGCCATGGTCATTTCAGGACGGCGTTATAGGGGCCGCAAATTTTGCCTCGCAAGGGTTCTTTAACGTGCAGCCGGCAAACGACTACACGGGACCAACGGCTTTACTTCCCTTCCGAAGGAAGTGCGTGATCTCAGGATTTCCCCCTGAAAAATCCTCGTCGTCCTCGGCCGGGATCGAACCCGCGAACTCGGGCATCAGAGGCGACTACCATAAAGGAGAAATAAGATAGAGTGCGAAAAGCTTTCACTATCTCCATATGCTATTCTTCGTAAGAACAATTCCTCTTATGGAGAATTATATTCCTGAAAATACTAAACGACACGGTCTTTGCATTGTAAGCGGCGCCGCTTCGCTCTCATCCGTCCCCAATTCGATCTGTTTTGAAAAAAAAAAAAGAATTTGCCACATATCCTCGGCACAATGATAGAATTAACAAATTTCAGGAAGTGTAAAAGAAAAAAGAAAATAAACATTGAGAACTAATCTGTCGCACTATTATAAATAATGGTTCTAGCCTGACTGTTTAACAAGACTATATAGGGTGTATCTGAACGGTCTGTACAAACTTACAGTTCTTTGTAGCCAGAGAAGCAATATATGTCCCATGAACATAGGGTCACAAACGCGCTCCTTCTGGAGATACAACCGTGCGACGTTTACTTACAATACCGTGACTAGCACGTCCGCCAGATGTAAATCCCTTAGACTTTTTTTGTGGGGCCACTTGAAAACTCTTGTTTATTCCATCCCCGTGCCAGCGGTTCTTGTGTCATCCGTAACACACCCGGTATTTTCTTACGGGTTCTCCAGTCAATGCAACGACGTGTGCAAGCCTGCGTGGAATCTAACGGAGGTCATTTCGAGCATGTCTGGACTGTTCTGTTACTGTACAATCCGGAAATAAAACTAGTTTGTAACGCTGAACGGATTTGATGTGACAATTAAGCTATTGCAGGACAACGTCGCACGGTTGTATCTCCAGAAGAAAGCGTTTGTGACCCTATGCTCATGGGATATATACTATTGCTTCTCTGGCTACAAGGAATTCATGCTGTAGGTTTATACAGACCGTTCAGATACACCCTGTATAACTAAAAACACTATCAAACCCTATGTAAAACTGCGTCTGAGATACGGACACTGTAACACTGCAATGTCCGACAGCCATAATAATTGATGGCAAGTTCTTGACGCCGTGTCGGAACTCTTCACATAATGTGTGAATTCTGGCTTGTTGCTTCTTATTCTCTTCGGCTTCGTCTCATTGGCGTGTGTCCGTGGCTGTTTTAGTACAGCAGCGTGCTCTTCATAGCTTGATTTTTGCGTTGGGCATCGATCATGTCCAAATGCACTGTATCTGGAAGCCGTTTGTTCCAGCCCTCTGAGATGTTGTTTGTCCTAGCTTCACCATCGAGCGCAGATTCGTGAACGTTCCAAAGTTCCGGCGGAAACAAGGGTCGTGATCGTTTTACTCGAAGAATCAGGCCTTGGCCGCCTCCTTTACTGACAACAACTAGGCGGACTGCTCGAAGACTGCCGGAGATGTAAGTTTGGTGAAGTATTCGACTAGTGGTTCAGCTTCGACGGAAGCAATTGTTCTTTAACAACTGCAAGCCGTCCTTGACATCCTCTACTGGTGGAAAAGCCAATCTATCTAGCATTCCATAAAAATACTTGAAGTCAGCATCGTTCTTGGACGCCTGAATGAAGCCCAGTTTTTGTACCTTTCTCTGTGTGCTCTGCGTCAAGTGAGAAAAACAGACAGGCTTTCTGTAATTCTGGCCGTATACTGTAGATATCGCAGCGAGCACTGCTTGTTCGAAATTCGTGATCACAACATGTGGATCTACTCTAAGTCAAATCCCATTCCTTGGCATCTTGATTTGATTACGCGAAACATTTCACCATGGAGAGTTTAACATCAAAGCGTACACACAAATAATTGTGCATTCTCACAACAGCACGTATCGTGTAGAACTGCTTAATGTTCCGTCCATAAACCAGTCTCCGCTTTGGCTTAAATGATCTAAGCATTCGTCTGTAACAAATACTACGAGGGAAAATCAAAAAGTAATTGAGTAAATTTTTCACAGCAAAACTGTCATGTATTTGCAAAAATCATTATATGCATTTTGAACGATGAACATTGATCTACATCTCACATAACAACCATTCATATTTAAGCATTTGTCCCAATGTAAGACCAACTTTTCGATACCCATAGTGTAGAATTCGTTCGGCTGAGAGCACAGCTGTTTTCACCTCATTGTCGCTCTGGAAGCGTATGACAGCAAGATGTTGCGTTAGAGGTCCGAAGAGGTGAAAGTCCGAGGGCGCCAGATCTGGACTTTAGGCTTGATGGCGTAGCACTTCCCACTTCCAGTACTGCAGTTTTTGCGACACTGATGCAGCAACATGGGGACACGCATTGTCATGCGGAATGATGACCTCGTCCATAGCCTTCTGCGGACGCTTTCGGCGCAGAGCAAATCGTAGCCGATCCAATGTGGCAGAATAAGCAGCAGCGTTCACCGTTTCTCCTTTGGCCAGAAAATCAACAAGAAGAACACCCTGGCTGTCCCAAAAAGTAACCATGACCTTTTCTTGCGGAAGGTGTTGTCTTGAATTTTTTGGAGGGGAGACTCTGTCGCTTCGTTTCGGGGGTGTAATGAACCGCTCAGTTTTCATCTCCGGTGACAGTATGCTCAAGGAATGAGTGTCCCTCCTTGTGGTACCGAAGCAAATGCTTCAAAACTGTATACCATGCGATTCTCCATGTGAAATGCCTAGAGACCCATCTTGCTGACACTTTCCTAAACTTAAGGTCTTCGTGGATGATGTGGTGTGCAATTATATATGATATGTCCACTTCTAGTGCCACTGCGTGGATCGTTACCCACCAGTCTCGCTGAATCACTGCATCAACTTTCACCTGTGTACGGCTGTCCAGAACGCGGTTCATCGAGGACACTTTCGCGTCCCGCTGTGAACTCGACACACCCGTTGCACACATTTGTCAATGTCATGCACATGTCACTGTACGTTGCACACAATTCGCGATGGATTTCAGAAGGCTTTTGTTCCTTTGACCACAGAAACCTGACCACACTCCGGATCTCCACAGTGTAGAACGTTTCCACCTTACCCGCCATTTTGGAACAGCTGTAGCTCTGCATGCAGAAAGCGTACACGCCTGCCATCCGGGATGGTGGAGAATTACATATAATGATTTTTGCAAATATCTGACCGTTTTGCTGTGAAAAATTTATTCAATTAAATTTTGATTTACCCTCGTATAACTCTCTCTTGAGCTTGAGCGCCGCTGTCATGAATCAGACATTTATTATCCTCGCCTGTAGTGATTTCCAGGTCCGCCAATGTTGCCGGCTGCTGCGGCCGATTTCCGCGTTTATGTCAACCTTTTAACTGACTCCTGTCTTTCCAACAGCGACTCAAACCTGAACTGGTTTAGACGCGACACAATCGACTAGTATCTGATGAGGAGCAGCATGAATTTTCGCCGCAGCTTTTTTCATCTTGTGACGGGTCTTTTGGGCCTCAATATGCGTCACCTGTCAAGCGACAATCTCCGCCATTGCATTCAGACACAAGTTGAAATATTAATATAAAAAATATTAAAATCACCTTTTTTATGTAACGGTCTTGGTTTCATTAAACTCTTATATAAGAGCCTGTTTTCCATTTTCAGACCGGGCTCTTATATAAACATAATCAATTTTTAAAAATCGTTAAAACATATGTCCGGGATTTATTTTGAGAAACAGCACATGTCCGTACACTGTCTAACAAACTTGAGTCCCTTCTGGACAGCCTCTGATGCCCGAGTACGCGGGTTCGATCCCGGCCGAGGACGACGAGGATTTTTTCAAGGGGAAAATCCTGAGATCACGCACTTCCTTCGGAAGGGAAGTAAAGCCGTTCGTCCCGTGTAGTCGTTTGCCAGATGCACGTTAAAGAACCCTTGCGAGGCAAAATTTGCGGTCCCTATAACGCCGTCCTGAAATGACCATAGCAGTTGAAAAGGACGTTAATACCAAAACAAACCAAACCCTTCTGGACATATGTTGTTTCTCAAACAACTGATTCATTTATAAACTACTTTTAGCATTCCTAAGTAAAGAATATACAGTTTTCTCCGCATAAAAGATCCTCCGTTTATAGGAGCGACTTTTCATGTCCCCAAAAATTGTATTGTGTTTGCAATTCCGCTTATAAGAGCAAATTTTCAATTCTCTAACGGTGCTCTTATAAGCCTAGAAAACAAAGCCTGCTGGCTGCGTCATCAAACGTTTAGCTCGCTCTGGTTTCAGCTTAATTCAACGTGGCCGGCCCCACTCTTAAGTGTGTTGTCAATATCCAGGATGAAATCCATTGTCAATATTCGAATAAATAATTATTGTAAAAACCGAACTTTATTCATTATGCTGTAAATTTACTTATATTTTATCAAATAAAATGCTTTACCGTAAACCAGTCAAAGAGTTTGCGTTTTTGTATCATTTGTTTTCGTTTTTATGAAATTTAAACAGTAGGAGATTTCACTGTTATGAATTCTGGTCAAATTTATCAGTAGCTTATAGGTGATGTCGTCGGTTTTGCGTTCTGTGTCTTATATTGCTCAGTGACAATGCATAGAGAACGCCACTTTTGAATTTTGTCCGGGTACCATTTTATGTTAGTTAAATTTTTAGAAGTTGCTTTATATCCGATAGCATTTTCTAGGAAAAGTGCATTACCTTCAGTGTTGCCATTTTCCCGTTGTCAATTTTCCTACCAGATAACCATAAAATTCCCGCATCGAAAAAAATAACGAAGGTAATTAAAAACTGCGTTTACTATTAATTACATAATGTGTTTATTCAAATATGCATTAATTTATACGCTTTTTTCTTAATTTAATCATCATATTTTCTCCGAGTTTTAAGCATAATTAGTTTGCCACTTGGTTGGAAGTCAGTCAGTCTATCGTCCTCGGGTCTTTCATCCACGATTCGACAAAATGCATATCCCATATTGCTGATTCCTCTTTCTTTTCTTACAGTTTTTAGTCCCATCTTCGAATTCATCGTCAGATGTTACATGTTCTAAAAGATTTTTTTCCTTCAAAATTCATGGTCGTTGTTTTCTGAAATTAGTGCAGCTGAATTAAACGATGAGAATGATTTGTAAAAGATAGTCTGACTGAATCTAACGTAACCTTACCTGATAAACAAACAGGCCCTATCCCCTAATAAATAAACAAACACGTTGTTGTATGATCTTACATTAAATGATGGATTAAATATTATCGCCATTGGTATGTGATCGCCCGTCGAATGATGGATCGTAGACAAGTCGTCGTGAATGGTCCCGTGCAGAAACAGCATTGTGTCCAGGCCAGACGAGCGAATTCCATGCGACAATCGAACCGCAGTGAAAAGCAAAACAAGTGGTCCGAAAGCAATGCTTTAATTGCCATACACATCTAGGAGATAACCAATACACAGCGGTGGATTGGTGGAGCAAACAATAACTTGGAACTTGCAAAGTGGCCACTACGGAGCCCCGACCTCACACCTTGTGATTTCTTTTTATGGGGTGTGTAAAGAACAAGGTCTTCACCCTACCCCTTCTCCATGATCTAGACGAGCTGAAAGAACGCGTTACGGTAGCGATACGTGGGATTGATGGAGACATGTTAATGCGGGCTTGGGACGAATTCGACTATCGCTTTGATGTAGGCCGTATCACGACAGGGAGACTTATTGAACATCTTTAACTGTGTCACAATAAACTTCAAGAGTTTTTCTTTAAGAATCCGTATGTGGTGTGTCTATATTCTGAATAGCTTTGATGTAATAAATTTTTAAAAGTGTGAAGTTCTTTTGTAATCACCCTGTATTTTAGACATTATAGATAGTAAGCTTATGGGTCTGTAGCTAACAGCGAGAGCAGGGTTTAGACCAGGCTTTAATATGATAACGATAACGGACTCCTTTCACTTGTCAGGGAAGTAACCATGTTTCCAGCAGTCATTCATGACCCTGGTAATAATCGAGACAGCATTAGGAGGAAAATTCTTGAGAGCATTGTTTGTGATGGAACCAATATCTGCTCTTTTTTGATTTTAAGACGCTTGATGACATCGGATATTTCATAATATTAGTAACTTCCTCACGGATAGGAACACGATGAGTGAGCCCATAAGCGATACAACCATCGTTAACAAATCGAGAATTTGAGAGACTGTCCGGGTTGTCCTCACTAGGCGATAATAATATTTTTTTCAGGGAGTCGGCAATAAGTTGAGCCTTATCCCGATCACTGGTGATAGCATTGCCATTGATGGATCTGTTTCCATTTAAGGCCTCACAGTATCCCAGAGCGAGCTGTCCTAGACTGACAAGGACTTCAGTTTTTCACTCCACCTTTGGTTTCGTAGGGCTTTAACCTCTTTGTGGACCCTATTGAAAGTCTATTGAATTTTGTCGTAAAGAACGGTAGTCGCTTACGCTGCCATAATCTTCTGTAGGAATTCCTTTCAAGAATAAGACACCTGGAGTAACGCTAACATGGTTTTGAGCGGACCAGAGAGGTGATAGTCGCTTGTTAAAAAAGCAAATAACGAAAGAGGTTGAAAATGAAGTGCAAAACTGGCTCAGATAGCAAAGACCAGTTTTCTAAACAGAACTTATCGAAAGACTATTATGTCGATAGGACAAATACATTTGTTGAGTAATAAGAAGATAATAACGTGCAAATATAGTTG
Source organism: Rhysida immarginata (assembly GCA_023313115.1). Taxonomy (NCBI): domain Eukaryota; kingdom Metazoa; phylum Arthropoda; class Chilopoda; order Scolopendromorpha; family Scolopendridae; genus Rhysida; species Rhysida immarginata. The sequence goes on from JAHWFO010106844.1 coordinate 959,666, forward strand.
TTTTAGATTCCGATTCCAATTAGTATTTTTTAAATCACCATTTGTAATTTACTGACTTTTCCTCGTACTTCATAACATCATCCTTCACATGCTCGCCATTCTCTCAGATAATCCGCCATAAGACGTGCTTTGTCCGAGCACATAATCACCTGTTGGAGTACACAGAACTGGGAGTTTGTCATTCTCCTTGTTCCACAAGGAACGAACCATACTCCAGATCGTGTTGTCGCGGTTCTTCAAGCTTTTAACTTACCTCTCCTATCGATCTTAAGAAGCTTACGAAGAATTTGGTACCTTCTCATGGACTCTTTGCGCTAACTGTTGTACTTCGATGCTTCACTTCTGTCTTCAGGTTGAGATCAACACTATCATAGATAAAGGTTACGAGCTTATGGTCTGAGGAAAGGTCGTCAATCCTGAAGATATTTTATAGTTAACAGAATCCTTTCAAACGTGCGCACATCACTAGTGGGGAATGGTCTTAATGAATGGTGGAGTAGTAAGTGCCCTCCACAATATCCTAACTTAACTATTCGCCCACTAGTGATGTATTGGATATCGGACTATTCTATATTCGGATTCTATAAACCATACATTGTCCTCACGACGGATGACCTTTCATTGGACTATAAGCCTGTAACTCTGACCTTCGATAATGTTGATATCAACCTAAAGGAAGAACTGAAGCATATCAACAAGATTGGGAACTTTTCAGAGAACTCTCATCGGATTGTAACACCTAGCTCGAATATGTGTGCTGTATGGATGGCATTGACCATAATGTCGAAGCCATCAACAAGCGTATCAGAGATGCTGTCGATGCTAACACCTTTCTCTCGAGTTGCAAGTCTCCCAATCACCTTGAACTCACTCCAGGTTTTTGTAATCAAACTGATCAAAGGAATAAGATGCGAAGACGCTAGCAACGCTATCGTGAATCTTGACTCAAGACCAAGTACAACAGACTAGCGCAAGGACTCCATCAGGAGATACAAACTTTTTGCAATGACCGATGGCGAGATAAACTTAAAAGCATGACGATCCGCAATAACTCCATTTGGAGAATGGTTCGTGCCTTGCGGAACAAGAAGAATAGCAGACTCCCACCACTCTTTACCCCAACAAGTAATTATGTGCTCGATGATCTGGACAAAGCTCGTCTTATTGCGGATTCTCTTGCAGGACTGTTTGTCACACCTGAGATCAACAATTACGAGAATGCTCATCTTGTGAAAGATGATCTTACAAAGTATTATGAGGAGCCGCAACAGTTCACGAAGGTTAGAGAGATCAGCAGTATAATCATGAAGCTCCAGGAGAAAAAGACCCCGGGCAGAGATCAAGTCAGCAATAGGGTATTGAAGAACCTCCCGAAGAACCCGGTTTGTGACATTGGGAGCAGCTGGAAGTTTTCTTAGTTTCCAGCTGCTTGGAAGAAATCTCTCGTTCTAAGTAGTCCAAAGACTGGGCAAAATTCGGAGTGTCTTGTGAATTACAGGCTTATAAGCCCGCTTCAGTCTATCTCTAAAGTCCTAGAGAAGATAATCCTGGCCAGATTTCAGGATCACTGTGGTGCCAAGAACCTAAACGACAAGAGTAATTTGGTTTTCATACCAATCATCCCTGCCAGATGCAAGTTTAGAGGTTCGTCGCAGATTTGAGCACCCCTCTCAACCACTCCATGTATTATCTTTTTAAATGTCAGCAAAGCTTTCGACCAAGATTGGCATGAAGGACCCATCTGCATGATGATCAGAGATGATTTTCCCTCAGACTTGTTAGATATTTCATCCTAATCAATAGATACTACCAAATCAAAGTTGGTGAAGAAGTTTAGGATATGAAAGCTTGTGTACTGCATTTGTTTCCTTGCCACGAGATATGAAAGTTTTGTTCTTGAACCCCAACTATTTAGCTATTTTCTCCACGATTTTCAAAATTCCGACCAAAGAAAATTTTACTATTTTGCAGATGATAATGTTGTGATGACATTATAAAGGGGTTGGCTTATGTTTGGGTAAATACGGTATAAAAGTCTTCATTAAGTAATATTCTTGGATGGTTTTTATAATATAAATATTTTTCTCATTAGCTGTTCGTTAAAATACTGTAATTTTCGGTATAATACGTAGGAAAAATAAAAGTTTAAAAAATCATTTGAGCGCGTTGTTCTGCCCATGTTTTATCTCTGTTACAGAAGGCCCTAAAAGATTGTTTATGCTGATTCAACAACTGGAGATACTTTGAACATTTCGTGTAGCTTGTTATGTGCAGTCCTCCACATCTTGTGTACCTTGGGCAGGTCTTGTCATTTAATCCTGGGGCCCCTCTATGCATTTACTGCAACGAGGATATTCCATGCAGCCCACGGATACATGTCCGAAGCACAGTCAGTTGTACAATTATACATATCTGAATTCCTTTGGTAGCTTGTTGTTCCCTTCTACTGCCACTGCCATTGACCAATGCGAGTGACGCTATTCAACCATTGATTGTGTTTGGTGTTAGAAAGCAGAACCAAATCATGGGCATTTTGATCTTTTGGCTTTCCTAAGTCTGATTACCTTTTCCGGGAAGTGGTTGGCTCTTCTTGATGATGTTTGATAACCACTTGATTGGTAATCACATGTAGTACTGGAGCTGCCACTTATGCAGTGTATTCCAGCTACAGCATCTCATAATAATTTGTCCAGATTTTACTGAATGGAATCGACAATCGACAATCGAACAGTGTAGTGAAAAGAAAGACGCGAGTTGTCCAGGAGCCAAGCTCACTTTGCACGCTCACCCAAAGAGTAAACCAGAGGAGGTACACTGAACTGGGAGAGAAGCCTGATGAACCTCTTTAGTCCTCCAGAGAATAAGTCCCAAGAAGGGACGAGAGTCAGATTGTAGATTGACGAATAGAGTCCCCAAAAATCAGTAGGATCTAAAAGATCCAATAGTTGGGGAAGACGGCCTTGTTAACGTCATCAAAGCAGACATCCAGGATATGGCGCGGTCTTCGAAAGCTTAGGGGACTCTTAACAACGAGTGGGTGGTCCAGGATACCAGAAACCAGGGTGTTTTCATAATTCTCCATCTTGGGTAGCATGATCTTCATAAGAGTCTGGACAAAGGTGTCTATGTGGGTCATCCCCAAATCCTCATAGATAGAGTGGTTGTTGGCAACTCTTCTGTCAAGTTAGGCAATGGACCGGAGAGCAACATTTTGGAAGGTCTGAAGATCCTTCCACCTAGATTTGCAAATAGAAGCCCAAGCAGGCATTCCATGAAGTAAAATAGTACGAATCACAACCTTGTATATCAAGAGTTTGTTATCCACATCAAGAGCGCTGTTTCGCCCCAGAAGTGCAATCAAACTGAACCTCGCTTTCTTTGCTTTGTTGACCGCGTATTGGACTTGGTCGTTCCAATTTAATTTGGAGTCGATCATGACACCAAGATATTTGTAGCTTTTTACCCACTCAAGTTTCTTGCCAAATGAGAAGAGGGACTTTGGAGGGTTTTTGCATTTGCGAGTGATAAACATGACCTTGCACTTTTTGACATTCAGCTTTAATCGCCACTTAGTGAACCAGCTCTCACACTGATGTAAAGCTTTTTGTAGTCGAGTGATGACTCAGTTTCGTGCCCAGGTCATGATGGACCCGTCGTCAGCAAACATGTAAAGATTACACTTTGCAAACTTGAGAAAGTCATGGATAAAGAAGTTGAATAAGGCTGGCCCCAAGACAAAGCCTTGGGGTACACCAGCATTAACCTCGCAGGGTTCAGACAAGCAGTCCCCAAACTTAACACGAAAAGTCATCTTTGACAGGAAGGAGCGAACCAGAGCAATTAGATCGTCAGGGAACCCTAGGTAATCATTTTGTAAATGAGCCCATCATGCCAGACTTGGTCAAAGGCCTTTTGGACATCGAGGAAAACGAGACCACCAAACATAGAGAGGTTGAGAGGACCGTTTAAATCAGCAACGAGCCTCCATAACTGAAGCTGACAAGAGTGGCCTGGACGGAAGCCAAATTGCTCACCACGAATGACGTTGTTTGCCTCGCAGTAGTCGTTGAACCTCTTGAGTATAGTGCGCTCAAAGACCTTGGAAAGCATGGGCAACAAGCTAATGGGCCTATAACTTGTGGGAAGAGCAGGATCCAGTCCAGGTTTAGGAATGGTGATGATGACTGAGTCCTTCCAGGCACTAGGGAAATGGCCGCTAAGCCAGCAGTCATTCATGACCTTGGTGATGATGCAGATAACACTGGGAGGCAAATTCTTGAGAGCACTGTTAGTAATGGTGTCGATGCCGGCTGCCTTTTTGCTTTTGAGGCGCTTTATGATGTCCCGTATCTCAGAGGTGCCAATGACATCAGGAGAGCCAAGAGCGTGCTGTGTGTGGTCATACCTATCACACACGTCTTTGACTTCATGAGTAATATTGACCAGATCATCCTCTTTGGGCGTAGAGAATTGGCTCTTCAGTGAATCGGTGATAATTTGTGCTTTGTCCTGGTCATTGCTAACGAAATCGCCATCCTCTGTAAGCAAAGGAGGAAGAACAATAGTCCTTTTGCTTTTAAGGGCCCTGACCATACTCCAGAGAGAGTTATCCTGGACGGACAGACTTTTAACTTTGTCGTTCCATCTTTGATTCCTTAAATCCTTAATCTACTCACTTACCTTGCGGGATAGCCTGTTGTACTTCGTCTTGAAGTGGAGAAACCTGGTACGCTGCCAAAGTCTTCAGAAGGTGTTTTTTTCGTGGATGAGTTGCCTGATGGAGGGAGGAAATTCCAGATGGTCTGGCCGCTTGCAATCCACTGGAGTAGCACTTGCATTTGTAGCCATCTTGATGGAGTGAGTGACTTTCTTGATATTTTCATCAATGTGACTGCTAGTGACGGGATCCTGATAGGGAATGTTACTGTCGTTCATAAGTTCTCTAAAAAATTTCCAGTCCTGCTTATAACGAAGATTTATTCTCAGGTCGATATTTATCCCCTCAAAATTGAGTGCAACTGGTACGTGATCAGATGATAAGGTATTTACTGTAAAAATATTGTAGGGTTTAAAAAACCCCTCGAGAACAGCAATGTCGAGTACGTCACTAGCGGGTGAGTGGTCACAGTAGTATGTATCTTCAAGAGGGCCAATAACGGAAGTGTCGATCTGATCAACCATGTACCTCTACAGTACCAAGCCACTTTGATTAGTGCATCTGGAATTCCAGTGTGGGTGTTTCGCATTCAAATCACCCGCCATAACGACTGGAGTGGGCCCAGACAGTAGTCATCTAAATCGTGAGGGTCTAACTTGTGCCTGGGTGGGTTGTCTAGGGAAGTAAACTTGACCTCTCCAACGTCAGCATCTTTGATGACAATGGAAAGTGCTTCCATATTGACAAGATTAGGTGTGACAATCTTAGTGTGATTAATACCTTTTTTGACAACAATAGCTACCCCACCAGAGGCTGGATCTGAAACTTTTTTAGGGGGCCTATCTTTTCGGTAAACATAGTACCCTGGTAAATTGAAAGCCTTACTCTGCTTGAGATGGGTTTCGCACAAGAAGGCAACAACGATGTTCCAGCTTGTGAGCAAATTGTAGAACTCATGACACTTGCGAGGGATGCCCCTCGCATTCCATATAGTGCAACGTAGCTTACCTTGGTTTATAACTTTGTAGGGATGTCTATCCATGATTACTGTCTTGTCTCTGTGTGAGTGGTCTGCGGCAACACTTTGCTACTGTCTTTTAACATATTCATTAGGTTACCCATTGGTTACCTTTGAATTTTAACCAATTCGTCGTAGTCAGCGACTCCCTTACCAATAGAAGCAGAAGCAACCGCAGCAAAAGTTCTTCCTTCAGCTACTTTGGAAGTTCTATTCCTTTTAACTTGTGGGTATTTGGGACACTTCGTATAACTGAATGGAATTCTGAAATCTGGTCTTTATACATGATGATAGGAATGGAGGGGGGGGGGGGAAGACGGCAAATGCCACTTTTTCAAACATAATGTGACTGAATCTAACCAATGAAAAAGAGTAAACCTTCCTAAACTGTATATCTTTTTTATCTCCTAACAAATGAAACTGAGGCAGTAGGCTTAAATTTCACTGGAGGTTTTTGGATTTTATATCCTCTACTTTTACAAGCCAATAATGTTCACCTGTGGGCCAATCAGTAACGTCTCTGGGGATTGACGATTCGGCTACTCCATGACTTTGAGAAATGAAGTGATTTATTTACTCCATTGTGTTTTTATTTAATATTAACATGAAAACCTCGAATAGTGCTCATTCTAAAGACAAGCGAAGTTGTTTTCTGTACTCTTGATAAATTGTATCCAGCTGTTTATTCAATTCCCTTGCATTCAATTTTGAATGATCGTATTGATACTCCACGCATATTAGCCTTAGCAGGATTTCAAGAGTTACTAGGAGAAACAGCTTGAAATTATCAACTGATCTGCTCTTCTTGAAATTATTAACAGAAACGTTAATTGATCAATCTATTTGTAGTTACGTAACGATTCTTCAACTAAGGTTTTTAAACTTGCGGACATTTTGATGTTACCCATACACTAACCCATTAACCCCGTTTTGGGCTATGCCCTTTAGAAATGCTTGTTGTTGAAAAAGAAATTCACAATACAAAAATAAATATTTTTCATCAATTATTACACATTAAATTTGTCGAGTTATTATTTGTTTATTGAATGTATGCAAAATTTTGTTTTTGTGTCTAAGTTGCAATTAATTACATCAAAGTAATTTTGAACTATTATCTTATTTATATTGTCACTTTTATTTTGATCACGTGATTATAACGTTTTCTTGTCGAAAACCTTTATCGCCCCGTTTCTTCGAAACACAGCGGTATTCCGAAAATAATCGAAGGACAAAAGATTGTTAAAATAACCCAAAGAATCAGCTGTTGACTTATTACCGTATAACACCCGATATTTGATATTGTACAGCGAGTTCGTAAGGGTGTAATTCTAAAAAAATCTTTCACAGTAACAGTTTAGAAGGAAATTATTGTTGTTGATTTTTTTTTAATTTTCATTTGTTTTTAATCTATTTTGTAATAAGGTAATAAAAGGTATTTTAAATGGTTTATGGAATAGGACAACTACTTTACAAATTAAAATAGTATTTATTAAAAAGGCTTGGCGGCAGGAAGCAATTATGATTTACAGTAAATATGACACTCATGCATCTTCTTCAGAATCGGGATCGGAATCGGAACCAAATTGAAAATCAAACCAATGACATACATTGCAAAGTTCACCATTTGCTTTTTTAAGTCTAACTGCCTTATCGGGGATGTAGTTAGCGTTTCTAAGGTCTGCGCAAAAATCTTCCATGTCATACGTCATATCTACATTACGGACAACGTATTTTAACAGTTTTTCAGATTTGAGCTGATGATGCTGGATTTTAAGCACACCATTCATTTTGATTCCTGACACGAGGGTTTTATGTGTCTCCTCATCGTTGCATTTAACCTTGATAGTGTCTGAGCGTCCGGTATGTGCAGTAATCTTGTCTAACGTTACGTGATTTTTTATCTCATTTAGCACTTCCTTAATCGGTTTCCCGTGATGTCTAACGATAATAGGGGGAATGTAAATATTTTCTTTTCACTTACCTTAATCTGGGAATTTTCCGTCCTAGTCCCCTTCTGGGTTTTTTGCGACGAACAACTGGCCAGGCACTGTCTTCCACTTCTCCATCACTTCCGTCGGAATGGCTTCTTTTGTTCCCACCGTTTGTCGAACAGTCACGATCATCACTTATTTCCATGGACTCCAGTCCATGCACTTTGTTAGCAAGTGAGATAGGTTGAAAATTTTCTCTTACCTTATTTTCTTCCTTGGAGTTTCCCGCCTTCGGAGTCCCGGAACATTTCTCAAAGGCTTTTCTAAATTCATTTATCTTGTTGATGACGTCTGTTCGAGAGTTTTGAATTTCTGTGTTGATTCCATTGAATTTCTGGTCAAAACTTGTTCGTTAGGAGTCGACCTTCGCCTCCAGTGCATTAAATAACACCGTAAATGCACAGTAAATATGACACTCATGCATCTTCTTCAGAATCGTAATCGGAACCAAATTGAAAATCAAACCAATGACGTATATTGCAAAGTTCTACTGCGTTAGCATGATAACGAAGTACGTCCTCTCCCTCGACCATGACGACTACCACTTCTTCGTCCGAAGGGCTAAAGAAACTGATCCAGAGTTTAACATAATCCACGTAACTTATCCACCTGCGTTGTCGATATAGATTTACAACCTCTCCAACACCTAAAGTGCGAATGGCCTTCTCAGTTAGTAAAACGTGTTCCAAATTCTTCAGATCGTTAACATACAACCGGAACAGATAGCCATTATTGCATTTTGCCACTTCCGCTTCCACGACGCAGCACCCAAGATATCCTTCAACAACCCACGCGGCTAAATCTTTTCAAATACTGTCCATTTCCACACAATAGTCGGAGAACGTGAATTCCCAATAGGCCTCCTTCGCATCCGTCACCGTGTTAAAATTTGGCGACAAGACCGACAAAGAATCGACGAAAGCCCTATATAGAAAAGAATAACTAATTAAGAACAGCCAATACATTAAATCCCTTAACGATAGAGAGAAGTTTTCAAAAATAACTTACCAAGGAATGGACGCTGGTCTGTTAAGTATTATCCAATCGCCCAAAGGCTTGGGATAGACTAAAGGGTTAAAAACAATATGTATAGAGTATTCGTCCGCTCCATCAGAGTATAAGGAATAATCATTGTAAAAATAATACAGAGAAGGCAGCAAGACATCCATCTTCATTATAAAAGCAATAATGAGATTCGAACGTTCTTCAAGAATACTCAATGAAATTTGACAATTGACAATCGAAAATTGCAGTGTACCTTTTCCAAATGAAATATTCTAAGATCTAGTATCTTTCTTCTAGTGTATCTGAATGGAATTCGACAATCGACAATCGAACAGTGAAGTGTACATTTGTTAGGATGGG
>JAHWFO010106844.1:968796-985000 GCA_023313115.1 Rhysida immarginata
CCCCACCACGGCCAATGCCACTTTTTCAAACATAATGTGACTAAATCTAACCAATGAAAAAGAGTAAACCTTCCTAAACTGTATATCTTTCTTATCTCCTAACAAATGAAACTGAGGCAGTAGGCTTAAATTTCACTGGAGGTTTTTGCATTTTATATCCTCTACTTTTACAAGCCAGTAATGTTCACCTGTGGGCCAATCAGTAACGTCTCTGGGGATTGACGATTCGACTACTCCATGACTTTGAGAAATGAAGTGATTTATTTACTTCATTCTGTTTTTACTTAATATTAACATGGAAACCTCGAAAAGTGCTCATTCAAAAGACAAGCCATGTAAATTACAAGTAAATACAATCAAGGAGAAGGATGTGATTAAAATTGTTTTAGACTAATTGTGGAATTGCTCTGCAGGGTAGCAATTGAATTTTTTTCTCTATCTTTAATAGTTTTCGAGTTAGCAAATGGATGAACTTAAATTTGGGGGTCAAAGTCAAATCTGAGTGCGGCAATGAATTCTCCACCCCCTATTACCTATAAACCACATTCATCAGATCTCGCCTACCTGGCAGCTTTGAGATATCTGCCATGTTACTAAATTTTTTGGACACCCTGTATAATCAATAAATGGCGGACCTAATGGGGCGCTCTTCCGAAAAGCCGACCTATTGTGGAGCTCTTCCGCCGTTCTGCTTATCTTCCATCTTGATCAAGAATTCTATGATGCCACCCTTTCGAATGGTGTTTGGTCGTTAAGAAGGAGGATGTTACTTCGTTGATGGTGCCTTTTAATTTCCATCTCTTCTTTGAATAAATTTTTTTTCTTTCTCGCGTCCCTTCCACAAGATCTCCATACATTTCTCCATGCCTATCACCCGAAGCCTTTATGAGGTGGTCTGCGTGGGCCAATCTCCCATCTTCATTAATTCAGGCCCTGCGATGTTCCCGAAATCTCTCCCGGAACGACCTGGCCGTCGATCCCACGTAGACCGCCTCACAGTCCGGGCAACTCCCGCACATTGGAATCCGTCCTGATCGTCTTTTTTCCGAGTTGGATTCAAAATACGCTTTGCATTGTTGGCCGTACGGAAGGCCAATCCTACCAACACCTCCTAGACAGAAGGCCTTATAACGGAAATGTTATACATTGCTAGAAAGGAGAACCAAATCATGGGCATTTTGATCTTTTGGCTTTCCTAAGTCTGATTACCTTTTCCTGGAAGAGGTTGGCTCTTCTTGATAGTTATCCAGATCATACGTCACATCCATGTAGGGAATCACGTACCTCAAGACCTTCTCTGACTTCAGTTGATGGTGAAGAATTTTTTAGGATATTCATCATCATCAAAAGTGTTGTCCTTCGACAGGTCAGAGTTAAAACCTCTTTCTCCATCCATCCCTATCCCGTGCAAGTCTTCAAGTTAATATATGAATCACCTGATTTCAAGCAAACCAACAGTTTTAGGGGACTGTCAGACTTAATTACAGATACCAAGTTGTTGTGTGTTTCTTCGTCTTCGCACTTAACTTAGACGGATTTAGCTCTGCCAAGTACTTTTGTTCGAAGGTGACCGAGATTTTCGTTTAATCTTTCCATGGAGTTTGGATGGTTTGCCGGATCGCAAATATTCCTCGCTTTGAGGTATTTATATAGGGACTATAACTATGCTATATGCGCCTGATTAAAGACCTTCATGGAGTCCATTAAGGCAATAGCACATGATCCAGTTCCAACAGCAGATAGGCATATCCGTTACCAAGTCAGAAAGCCGTTGAAAGACTACGTGTCGGCCAATCCATTGGGGGTCATCATTCTGTCTCTCACGGTTATGGATTCATTTCCAAGCATAGGAACAGTCACGAAGTTGTTTTCTGTTCTCTTGATAAATTGTATCCGGCTGTTTATCCAATTCCCTTGCATTCTATTTTGAATGATCGTATTGATGCACCACGCATATTAGCCTTAGCAGGATTTCAAGAATTACCAGGGGAAATAGCTTGAAATTATCAACTGATCTGCTCTTCTTGAAATTATTAACAGAAACGTTAGTTGATCAATCTATTTGTAGTTACATAACGATTCTTCAACTAACGTTTTTAATCTTGCGAACATTTTGATGTAACCCTTACACAAACCCATTAACCCCGTTTTGGGCTATGCCCTTTAGAAATGCTTGTTGTTAAAAAAGAAATTCATAATACAAAAATAAATATTTTTCATCAATTATTATACATTAAACTTGTCGAGTTATTATTTGTTTATTGAATGTATGAAAAATTTTGTTTACGTGTCGAAGTTGCTATTAATTACATCAAAGTAATTTTGAACTAATTTATCTTAATTATATTGTCACTTTTATTTTGATCACGTGATTATAACGTTTTCTTGTCGAAAACCTTTATCGCCCAGTATCTTCTAAACATAGCGGTATTCCGAAAATCATCGAAGGACAAAGGATTGTTAAAATAACCCAAAGAATCAGCTCTTGACTTATTACCGTATAAACACTCGATATTTGATATTGTACAGCGAGTTCGTAAGGGTGTAATTCTAAAAAATCTTTCACATTAACAGTTTAGAAGGAAATTATTGTTGTTGATTTTTAGGGTTTTAGCATCATCTAAAACCCTACTAACGACGGTACAGATGTATGTAACATGTATTTCGCCATAACGTTTGAAAGGATTAACCTAGAGGCTTGAAATTTTCTACACACGTAGGCCCTATACAGAGGGCGGAGCGAAAAATATAGCGAATCCTCTAGGGTGGACCAAACGATGTGTTTTTGTTGTTTCCCCAACTGACTTCCTTTCAAGTTTATAGAGTTTTCATTGCGTTTGAGCAATTTGTAACATCAGAGTTTGACTGTTTGACGTCAGAATTTAAAGAACTCTATTGGAAGTATAGCGGATCCCCCAGCTACTCCTCGTAACATTTTGATGCCATAACTTTTGAAAGGATTGACCTAGAGGCTTAAATTTTTCTTCACACGTAGGCCCTATACAGAGGACAGTGCGAAAAATATAGCGACACCTCTTGGGTTGCCTGGGGCCCCTCAGGGGCCACGTGTATGAATTTCATGGTTCCTTTTTTATCTTTTGAACAAAGAGGGCAAAAATCCTGAAATTTCGTAAATTTGTTGTGCGGTTCTAAAAAAAATAAAACCAATGTACAAGAAAAGTGATATAAACCTCTAGGGCCTCGCCGGAAGTTCCGAGGCCCCAAATACAATTGAAGCTATAACATTTGAACGGAACGACCTAGGAACCTGAAATTTTGTATATGTTATTGTGTGGTACTAAAAAATATAGTAAATATACAATAAATGTGATGTAGGCCTATGGGGCCCGCCAGAAGACCCCGAGCTCTCGAATACAAATCAAGTTAAACTTTTGAACGGAAAGTTCTAGAAACCTGAAATTCTGTATATTTTTAATTTGGTACTAAAAAATAAAGCCAACATAGAAGGGAGCTGATATAAGCCTCTAGAACACCGCCAGGGGCCTCGAGGCACCAAATACAATTGAAGCTATAACATTTGAACAGAAAGGCCTAGAAACCCGAAATTTTGTATATTCTTTGTGTGGTACTAAAAATATTGCAAATATACACAGAAGTAATATAGGTCCCAGCAGAGCTCCAGAGGCCCCAAACACAAGCAAAGCTACAACTTTTCACGAAAAGGTCTAGCAATCTGAAATTTTGTTTACTTATAGAAAAGTACTTAAAATTTAGCTAATATACATTAAAAACTGGTATAAGGCTCTCGGGTCTCGACAGGAGCCCTGAGCCCGCAGTCACAAATCATTTATAACTTTTGAACTGGCAGTCCAGAAATCTGAATTCTTGCATATTTATGATGTGTTGCTTAAAATTTTAGCTCTTATATACTAAAATTCATATATTCCTCTGGTGCCCTGGTAGGGGCCCTAAACACAAACAGAGCTATAATGTTTGAACGAAAAGGCTTAGAAATCTGAAAATTTGTATACTTATAATAGTTTACTAAAATAATTTAGCTAATATACACAAAAACTGGTATAGGGCTCTTAGGTCTCCACAGAGGCCCTGAAGCCCTAATCACAAATAAGCTCAAACATTTGAATAATAAAAAGGCCTAAGAACTTGAAGTTTTATACTTTTACAGTGCGTTACTTAAAAATTATAGACGATATACAAGGAGGCAATATACCTTGTATAGGCCTCGGGGCCCCTGGCGGCCTCAAATACAATTGAAGCTATAAAATTTGAACGGAAAGGCCTACTGTCCTGAAATTTTGTTTAATATTAGTGTGGTATTTAAAAATTTAGCTAATTCATATTAAAATTTATATAGGTCTCTTGGCAGGGGCCTAGCGGCTTCAATCTAAAATCAACGTATAAATTTTAAACCAGAAGTCCAGAAATCTGAAATGTTTTATATTTACAATGTGTTGCTTAAAATTTTAGCTATTACACACAAAAATTGATATAATCCTCTGAGGCTTCGGCAGGGACCGCGAGGCTCCAAATACGAAAACGCCTAAGAACCTGAAATTTTGTATTTGTGCCCCTCCACTTATTATAGTCACGAGCCGCTACTGCTCGTAACATTTTGATGCTAAAACCCTTTAATCGTTGGATAAAGATGCCTTAACTAATTTCCTTTAATTTTCATTTGTTTTAATTTATTTTGTATTGAGGTAATAAAAGGTATTTTAAATGGTTTATGGAAAAGAACAACTTCTTTACAAATTAAAATAGTATTTATTAAAAAGGCTTGGCGGCAGGAAGCAATTATGATTTACAGTAAATATGACACTCATGCATTTTCTTCAGAATCGGAATCGGAACCAAATTGAAAATCAAACCAATGACATATATTGCAAAGTTCCTCTCCATCGACCATGACGACTGCCACTTCTTCGTCCGAAGGGCTAAAGTAACTGATGCAGAGTTTAACATAATCCACGTAACTTATCCACCTGCGTTGTCGATATAGATTTACAACCTCTCCAACACCTAAAGTGCGAATGGCCTTCTCAGTTAGTAAAACGCGTTTCAAATTCTTCAGATCGTTAACATACAACCGGAACAGATAGCCATTATTGCATTTAGCCACTTCCGCTTCCACATCGCAGCACCCAAGATATCCTTCAACAACCCACGCAGCTAAATCTTTCCAAATACTGTCCATTTCCACACAACAGTCGGAAAACGTGAATTCCCAATAGGCCTCCTTTGCATCCGTCACCGTGTTAAAATTTGGCGACAAGACCGACAAAGAATCGACGATTTAGTATAATCGGTCTTCCATATTATACTAAAAAGAAAATAAGATTGACGATTGTCAGAAACAAACCCTATATAGAAAAAAATAACTAATTAAGAACAGCCAATACATTAAATCCCTTAACGATAGAGAGAAGTTTTCAAAAATAACTTACCAAGGAATGCACGCTGGCCTGTTAAGTATCATCCAATCGCCCAAAGGCTTGGGATAGACTAAAGGGTTAAAAACAATATGTATAGAGTGTTCGTCCGCTCTATCAGAGTATAAGGAATAATCATTGTAACAATAATACAGAGAAGGCAGCAAGACATTCATCTTCATTCTAAAAGCAATAATGAGATTCGAACGTTCTTCAAGAATGCTCAATGAAATTTGACAATTGACAATCGAAAATTACAGTGTACCTTTTCCAAATGAAATATTCTAAGATCTAGTATCTTTCTTCTAGTGTATCTGAATGGAATTCGACAATCGACAATCGAACAGTGAAGTGTACATTTGTTAGGATGGGACGAAAGCAGCGCTTTCACAAAGCTCATCCAACCAGAATAAACTCCAAATGAAATACACTGAGGTAGTCAAGAAGCCTAACCAACCCAAGCGGTCTTCCATATTATACTAAAAAGAAAATAAGATTGACGATTGTCAGAAACAAAATACAAACGAAATAAAAAACACAAGGAGAAAGAAGATTATCACATCTTCCAGTAGTCCGGGAAAGAGACGTTGCTGTAGAGCACGGCGACCTCAAGAGGTTTGGCTTCTCAGGGATTGGAACTAGAATTAGCAATAACGAAAAATATTAGCATTCAATCAAAGTCAATAAATTGCGAAAGGTAAGTATACAATAACAAACAGATCCACAGAAATCAAACGTGGAGTACCATACGACGCAATGCTGCCTACCGAGCGCGGTAAGCCAGACAGGCCCTGTTGACGCTACCGGCTACAATTGAAGCGAAGCACGTGCGACGTTGATCCTGGAACTCCTCCGAGAGCGAAGAAATTTGTCTGGGCAGAAACGACGAATTCAATGGACTCGGCGAAGAAGTGGCTGCGAGAGATGCTGTATTATTAATGTCCGAAATAGTCCTCATGACGCCTTGGTCCTCGGCTTGTTGTTCACTTTCCTTGACGAGATGACCAGCTGACCCTTCAAGTGGCGAGGTCACTGACTCTCGGTTTTCGGTAGACTTATTCTGTATGGGAATATACAATAGAAGCCAGGTATATTCTCACAATTAAACGAATAAATGTCTTTAACTAATTGTCTGTCGTCACTCAATTCTTTTGTTAGCTCTACTGACGAATATTCACTGAAATTCGAAGAGGAAGGTGAAAATGTCTCAATCACTGATTTATTATCAAGCATAAGATATTTGGCAGCATCATTATCGCTTGTATTAATAATATTGCAAGGTTTAGAAAAAGTTCTACTGGCCTGATTTGCTGTTACTTCGCACTTGTCGTACTTTGCTCCTTTGCTTCTGAATCCACACCGTATTCTCTTTCCGTCGAAACCGTGGCAATACGACGACGACTGCGAAGGGGCTGAACTACGTATCCGTTCCGAACGTACCGTTTGAAACTGCGTAGGACGGAAAATTTGACTTGTTATTATTGGTCTCCGTTGTCTCCTTCTTCCATCTTTCATCGGTCTCGGTGGCTCAGCGGTTGCGTGATCGCCTCTGATGCCCGTGTACGCGGGGTCGACCCCGGCCGAGGACGACGAGGTTTTTTTCAGGGGGAAAATCCTGAGATCACGTACTTCCTTCGGAAGGAAAGTAAAGCCGTTGGTCCCGTGTAGTCGTTTGCCGGCTGCACGTTAAAGAAACCTTGCGAGGCAAAATTTGCGCCCCTGAAATGACCATGGCAGTTGAAAAGGACGTTAATACCAAACAAACCAAACCAATCTTCCATCTTTCACTGGCGTAAAATTCCGCTTCGATACGCCTTGCTTCCTCGTTACTGAATGGAAGACCTTAGAACCCGATGTCAAATTTTCCTTATTGCAAAGATTCGGCCTTTGAAAATCATTGAGTTGAGTCCGAGAGGTAGAGCGTGAAGCTCCTCGTCGAGAAACTTCTTGAAACCTAACCTCTTCTTCCTCTCTCTTTTCTCTTTTCGACCTCTTTTGCGTCTTTTCTCTTTTAGCCAATCTGGCGGCTCGCTCGTTGATCTTTCTTCCGAGTCGTCTACTATCTTCGGCAGGGGTCCGCGACCTGTCGTCTCGAAAGTTAATTTTTTTTCCTTTTCTTTCTGTCGTCACCTCATTCGTTCTTCTCCACGATCGCTTTGAATGAGGTGACATATTTCCATGTACTATACCGATCACGAAATATTCTCCACCTCAATATTGCGCTCTCGGAAATGTTGGTTGATTGCTCACTCCTAGAACTTGTTCAGTTGTCCGCGTTGTAAGGTTTGGAAAACAGTAGCTTCAGTGTCCAAGCGAAAGGATAACGATTTTAAAATCAACTTTTATATAGCGTATTCACTTTTTTTCGTTTCATAGGGAACTGTAAGAAATTTAATTAATAAGGTAGTACAGAGTTTCAAATTGTCCACGTCCCACAAAGCAAGGCGCTAGCATACATACAAACACCTCTTGGTTAAAATGAGTGACAATGTCGTTCCTTTAATTGGCATGCGGATTTAAAACTATCATTTTCCAAATGATTTTTTTAACTTACTGTTATTTATACAATCTATTTCAAAATTTCGAAATTAATTTTATGATGCAACCTCATTGAAGAAAGTTTTCAATCACCAGAATATTCACCAAACACCCCTTTACAAAGTAGCACCTTCCTCCCTATCTCAAAAATAGATTAATCTGTTTCTAGAAACATTAGAGCTTTAGCTATTAGAGAAATATAACAGGAAGAGTTAATCGATCATTCTCTCCGTGCAAGTTAGGTGTGGAATATTTCATGATCGGTATTTGTTTATTTATTTTTTTATTTATTTATTTATTTAATTTAAGCACTCACACAGAGTAAAATTACAACAATAAAAAGCACACTATCTATAAGATTTAAAAGACGACAGATTTAGTAAGGGTTAAACTAAGCCCTAATGGTGAACAATGGACACTAAGAATTACACAAGCCAAACCAAGACAACTACTCGTTAATTATATATTGCTTCATGTTACGTTTAAAATGATAGCAAGACAGGATAAACTTGTGGGAAGTACAAAGGGCAGCCATACTCCGTAAAGTAAAAGGTAAATTGTTCCAAAGGGATATTGCACTATAAGGAAACGTACTAGATAAAAACGTTGTCGTCTGAAAAGGAAGCTCGAACTGGTAACGACGACTTTGTCGGACTCTATCACCTGTTTTAAGCCAGTCTCTAACAAAATTTGCAGGATGGCTCTCATAACGAATGGCGCACTCCAATTCAGTCAGGAGTGCAACTTTATAAATGACTTCAATAGTTGGTAATTTATGACGAACACACGCCTGCATGACCGAATCGAGCTTATTAAATTTAAAGGCAACTCGTATGATGGTGTTATAAGCTACTGTTAGGCGTTTAATGTTCGCCTTCGATGTGCATGACCAAAATACTGCTCCATAAGCAAGACTTGGGACAATGGCCATATTAATATATTGAGATAATTGTTTCACGGTGGAAAAAGTTCTTAATCTTCTGACAAGATAAATTTTACGACGCAAGATACTGATTAAATAGTCAATCATAAACATTAAAACGTAAGTTGGGATCAAAACTGATACCCAATATCTGAATTGGATTATTCGTTGTATCTCCTTTAGTGAAAACTTGGATGTTAGTTTTCTCCGTATTAAGCGTAAGGCCTCTATTTTTAAACCATTCAGACAAGTAAAGGAGGTCTTGATTGAGTATTCAAATAGTCCTCACAAGAAAATGAGGTAAATAAATAATTATCATCAACATAGCTTAAAATCTGTGTTAAATTGATGATTATAGAGAGAAGCTGTTGATACTGCATAAAGTAGCGGTCTTAGGCGAGAGCCCTGAATGATCCCGCGGGTGGAAGATTTCGAGATCAGAGGTTGGTAAGGAATGATATTAGACCTCTCATAGAAGTAGTCTTTAAAGAGTTCCAAGAAAGTCTTCGAAACTCCTAAGGTTTCAAGATCAACTAACAGTTGGGGCCTAGAGATAGAATCAAAGGCTTTAGATAAGTCGGTCTGTGCGATAAGAAAACTCTTACCTCCATCGAGGGCGCGGATTGCCTTTAGATAAATTTGTATTGTACTCTTAAACTTCTTAAACAAACAGGCAAGTCTATTAAAATTCAAGCCAAAAAAACCCCAATTGTGGCTTATTTTCTGAGCACTACATTACAGTATTGGTAATATTAAATTTCGAATTTATTGGTCTTGTTTGAATTTTTCCATGCACTATAAAGGATATAAATTTAACGTTGGGCGCTACTTGGAGGATCATTTCTTAAGGACGAAAATATTCTTGGACATTTTTTAATATTATAAGGAAAATGAATTTAGAATATACATGTGTTTATTCCACAGCAATTAACGACTGTGATATTTTATGCCAATGTATCGAAGTGAGCTGTCAGCAAATAAGAGCAACGCCTGGTATTTTTGAGCGCATTTGGTGGTCGATGGTAAACCGCGTAGGAAAGTGCATCGAAGTTCATGGTGGACATTTTGAACAGTTACTGTGAATATATTCACTAGTTATTATCGTTCAGCAACCAATACATTGTTTCTCCTTGTTTAAAACACACCTGTGGAAGCATGAGATTTGATATGAAATAATCGTATTACTGCGAGGTTTCTCAACTGCACTGCCGGAGATGACGTCATCACATTTCAAAGTCATTTTTCTTGAAACGTATGCTGTCTAGTAAAAACTTCCAAGAACATATTTGTGTTATTTTGATTCTCCCAGTAGCGCCTAATATATAATTTACATTCTCTGCTTACCAGCATTGTCTTCTATGGCGAACAGCTCGACACAGTCATCCATGTAAATGCAGCATTAGAGACATTAAGGCTGAAGAAGTGCATTATTTTTTGATGGGAAAAATTGTCATAAAGATGCACTGATTCTGCACACATCGTCCTGTTTTAACAAACGATTAGCGTTCCTATTCATGTTATTCATGTACCCAAGTTTGATGTATTTAAGTTAAGAAACTGAAGGACACTTGAGAAATTGGTCCATTATGAATAAAGGTTAACGCTAAATGGTTAACGCAAAATGGCAATGGAGGATTCTGGTGATCATATCTCGAACTATTCGAAGTTTTACCGTTTTTTCTAGACATGTTTTCACTTATCGCGATAATCTGAGCTACTCACCACGTAGAAAATAACTTATTTCGTATCTGTAGAAAACAAACATTGAACTGTGTAGACCGATGATATATTTATTTTAATACATACAGGTGTTTCTTTCAAAAAAAAATTATACACACTTCAGAAGAAGGAAAAAAAACTATAAGAAAGTTGTAACGCTAAATTCATTCATAATTCCTCTTTGACTTGTACAATTACGATAAGTGATTATCATAAGCATCGAGATACTTTTGAATCCGGCAAACAGTTGCTTCTATCCATTTCCCTAACAAACTCTTATCAAGTAATATCCTACGTCTAGATGTCAGTGTGGTCTTCTTCGATCAGAGTCGTGTTCATGTAAAATCTTGGGTTGTAAGCTTTCGATCTTGCTGTTACGGAAAAAAGTATAGATAACATCTAGTAAAGTGTGTATGCATTCTGTGTTAGGTCTCTTTTAAATCTTGAGTTTTCAACCTTTAATTTTATTTGTTTTTGTTACAACATAATTTGAATGTTAATTTTTTTCAAAGCTGGTAGAGTTCCTTAAATAAACAAATTGAAAAAAAAAAAGAGTAATATGCAAAATTCAAAAATGTTTCACATTAATGTGGATAGCTCCGTTTTCTGATAATTGTACAAATGATTTCAGCTCATTACTCTGGAAATTGCTGTAAAAGGAACACCTTCGTCACGGAATTCGAATAATACCCCGAATTCCGATGGCATCGTCCATCGATACCGGTCTCGTATATTTTACCGATCGAAACCGGAAGATGGGCCACAAAGCCATAGACGTCATTCAACGCGACACCAAAGGACCAATAGGAGGAAGGAGCGGGAGTTTCGTCGTGGAGAGAGAGAAGACGATGATCGAGGCAATCGTTACATGGAGGTCAAGCAGAGCGATTTGAGAAGGCCCTCTTGGGAGAAAATCCTTGTTAGTCATTGAAGGTACGAAGGAGGACGCCGAGCAGCCTCTTAATTAGTCCACCCACATCAAGCTACCCCCTCTCCTGACGCAAGGCTAAATACATTGAGGTTTCGCCAGGTACCTCAATGGGATCGTTCATGACAAACATTTTTATACACGCTGTGCCACCCAGATCTCAGCACGATGCCTTACACCTTATCTTGCGTGTTCCCTCCTTTCTCAATCGGGCTTGGGACCGACTATGGCGGAGTTGACGTGTGTCTTTAAATTGTAATTGTACATTTATGTTACTGACACTTTCACCCGGACTCACTTGTTTTGTTGGTATTGCACTGCATGCAATAGAACTATGATTTAGTGTGTCCCAAGCATAGTAACTAGCTTTAAATTGTTAACTTGTTAGATAACCATAATTGCTGGGATTGATTTAATCCACTTTGTCTTTACATAAGTTTGCTTGTTTGGGTTAGCTTTTAGCAATTGGATATTTATATGTTGAGTAATGGAGTTTAATACCAAATTATTTTCTTTACCTTTTACTGATAGCATTATTTGTGATGGTGATCTTAGGAGTTAAGATTTATCCATTAGTGTTTCCAATTTATTCAAGGTTCGATAAGCTTTAAAGTAGAGCTTTACCAAATTTTCCTAATTATTCATTTTGATTTTATTTATAATAAACATTCAAATTTAAATTACGTCCTGTCATTGTGCAATACTTTCCACTGCGTACTCTCTTAAAATTCATTTAATACACGTGACAACCTTATTTGTCAATTCAGTTGAGCAATTTTTTTATGTATAATTAAAATGTCTATATGAAAGACATTATAAAACGACTTCGAAAATGCCCAAATCATTGCCTTAGCTGCTGAAGGGAAATTTGTTCAAAGATATGCTGAATTCCTGACGATGCGAAAATCAGCAATTGTTCGATATTTCGCCAGGAATGATGCCGAAAAATCTAAGTAAAACCTCCATAACCCAAACAAAAACTCAACAAACGTGACCGCGTGGCTTCTCAGAGGCTGATCTCAGTGCCTGTCTTACAGCTGATCTCAGTAGTGTGTGGTCAAGATACAAGCATCTTGCAAGGATCCCGCCACTTAGTGAAAAGCATAAACGTAACAGAATATCCTGGGCCAAAGAACACATGATATGTAGTGACAAGTAGCTCGAAGTGTTCTTCTCAGGGACAAGAAGTTTGATACTGATGGTCCAGATGAATGAGCCTCTATTGGCACAACCTCCGCAAAGAAAATCAAATGTTATCTAAACGACAGCTGAGAGGAATTCAACAATCTTCTGGGGACCATTTGGATTTAATAGTACTTTTATTGTCTTTTATACATTGGAGAATGGATTCCAAGAAATGTTAGACGATCGTCTTTTGGAGGAGGATCCTAGAATTTTCGGTCCGAACTATTAACAGGATAATGCACTGGTTTTCAAACTTACAAACTGCTTTTCAAGATGCGTGGTAAAATCTAGATCCTGCTTGTCTTCAGACTTAATTTTTTCAATACCAAAGAGAATGTATGATTTCATTCACTTCATTGAACATTAATTGTGCCATGTGAATTGTTGCTGTTATTATCTTTTTTTTCTAATTTGTTTATTTCAGGAATTTTTTTCCGCATTTGAATAAAAATAACATTCAAATTATATTCTTACAATAAAAAAAGACAAAATTAAAGCTTTGAAAACTCAAGATTTAAAGTGGCTGCATTAATTTGAAACATATCTTAGTTTCTTCTTGTTTTTAATGTTTCCGTCTTATACGCTCTCATTCTATGAATGGCCGAGTTTATTTTTTTTTATAACGATGTTATTTATTTTATCTATCATTATTTGATACACCACGACTTTTTCGCGTATCAGATCAAGTCCTGAAGACGGCGTAAGCCGAAACGTACGTTGGTCAAAGTAAATTCTAATAGATTGCTAAAAAGATCCGTTGTATTCATTACATATTCCATGAGCAATACAAAATCAGCATGCAATTCCTTCTTGTTTTTACTTATTTTATTCTTTAAAAGTCATTATTCTTTAAAAAAAAATCGTGTCTCTTTCGGTTTTGAACTGGACTGTTCACGCGCCTAGAGAAAATTCATTATTACACTGTTCATAGAATCTAGTTCATTTCAATAAAGCGTGCAAACAGCACATGCATGCGCATGATTCATACAAGCGTTCTTCTCTAAGACGCTTTATACAGATACAAATTTGTTTTTGTTTACATGGTACGAATGACATAGGCGAGCACCAAACACAGTAAGTAGACCTAGATTGCTCTAGCTACAGCAGAATAGCGTTCATTAAGTATTAAAATAAAATATAAATATATTTTAAAAAATTGCTCCAATGTGGGAAATTAAGCGCATGGAAAGAAACTTCTTCCCTAGACAACGTTCTCGACCCTCTTCGCACACGAGTATCACAGCGTTAGCGCAATGGCTCTTTTAAAAATATCTTCTTCTTTTTTACCTCTCTTAATATTTGATTAGTCGCTCGTCCGTGTGTCTAGGGGCGGATGGAAAGAGAGAGAGAGAAGGAAGGCGCACTCTCAAAAGAGTTTCTCGTGGCAACGGCGTCACCTCTTCGACAAACCATCAGCGATCGAATCAACAACTGCTGCCGGCAAGAAACGACATTAAGGGGGCGAGAACAAAAGAAAAGTGGCACGGGGAAAAATAGGAAGGAAGGAGGGTAGTGGGTGGGTAGTCGAACGAATCGAATAGATGCACGCGCTCTGTTTGTGTGCTAACAGGTAAAAAAGAAAAGCTCTCGTGCGTGCGCGTCTTTGATTCCATAGATTTCTCGAGACCACCCGAAGGTGGTTCGCCAATCACAGCGAGGAGCTGGGTTGGGGGCCCCTCCAACAACAAAAGGGAATTTTCTCTCGGGAGACAGAAGAGAGTGTGAGATAAAACAAACAGCGTCCGAGATTAGCAGAGTGGAGACCCGAACGGGAGACAAATCTCGTTCGACGCAATAGGAAACACGTTTGTTAATGACTTTGGGATTCTAGCCACAGAGATTTATTGGGAAAAACAAACCTAAAGAGAGAGAGAGGGAGAGAAGCAAAATTACTTTTATAATATTAGAAAGAAAAATATTTATTTACTTCAATTAAAAGTTCTAGCACACTAGTATTTGGATAAAACTATGCGCATATTCAGAATCAAAGCTAGTTTTCATGCACGCACAATTTCATGTGTTTGTGCGCGTGTGGGATTGCCGAATGTCCGATTCTCCAATTGCATAACTGCGTCTATGCGTCATTGAGTCATTGTCCATTCTCCCTCCATCCACATCGAATTTTCCTTCCCTATCATGTCAAGGATTTAGACAGAAAAACTTGTTAATCAAGGAGTTTTATTGTTTCAAAGCGATTTTTCACATTAATTGTGAACTAGTTCCATCTGTAAGCACGAACTAATTCTCTTCTACCGATCCTAGTTTCTACAAATTTGGAATATACACTACTGTTTATAAAAATCGCAACACCCTGATGGAATAGCCCAATCTGCATTAAATTTGGAGCATTTGCATATCATGGGTCAGAAAAGAAACCATTAGATTTTCAGGTCAATACAATGCGTTTTACTGTCACATTAGTAGTATCGGGTGAAACCACCGTAGGATGCAATTACAGCCTCTAAACGTCGTGGCATTGAGTCAAACAAGTTCTGAATAAGGGCCTGGGGAATGTCCTGCCATGCTCTGTCTACACTGGTATACAGTTCATCCACAGTTGCTGCTGCAGGAATCTGACGAGCCAATCGATGAGCAACCCTGTCCCACACATGTTCGATTGGGAACATGTCTGGTGAACAAGCAGCCCAGGGGAACAAGGCAAGGACATTTCTGGCCACATGCGGTCGGGCATTGTCCTGTTGGAATACAGCGCCTGGAAGGTTCTGCAGGAAGGGGATGACCTCGGGTTGCACAACTTCCCTGATGTACCGGTCACTGTTCAGATTGCCATGGATTCTGATCAGACGGGAACGGCCATGGTAACTGATTGCACCCCACATCATCACCCCTGGCGTTTGTCCTGAATGACGCTGCAGGATGCCACGATGTCTTCTGACTCGTATCCTGCTGTCATGGTGCTGCAAGTTAAACCTTGACTCATCCGAAAACACAACTTGTTGCCATTCAGCTTGCCACTGTTGGTGTTGATGGGCCCATTGCAACCTGAGGCGCCGGTGGTTTTGAGTCAAAGGAATCCGCAACAATGGTACTCGTGCCATCAATCCTCTGGAAATCAAACGGCGTCGTACAGTGCTAGCAGACATTGTCCTGCCTACTGTAGCACCCCACTGTTGTGCTAACACTGTGGAAGTGGCTGTACGATCTGCTACACACATGCGATAGAGGTGTCTGTCATTTCGCGGTGTCTTCGTGCTGGGTCTTCCTGAGCCTGGTCTTCGGTGTGCCCTGTTCTCTTCGCTCCACTGCCTCCATGCACGCATAATTGTCGTTGCATTACGTCCTACACGAGCAGCAATGTCACGATACGACCATCCCGCTTCACGCAGACCAATTATGCGTCCTCTTTCAAAGTCTGTCAGCTGTTGATATGGTACCCTACGTCGTCGTCGAGGCATGGTGTTCTTTCAAGCAATTACTCTCAAAATCTAATCATTTATACTCTGACCCATTGTATGCAAATATTGCAAATTGCATATGGAT
>JAHWFO010106844.1:985010-1040353 GCA_023313115.1 Rhysida immarginata
CTCTGACCCATTGTATGCAAATATTGCAAATTGCATATGGATTAGACCATTCCATCAGGGTGTTGCGATTTTTATAAACAGTAGTATATATATAAAGGGCTCACGTAAACGTATCGATCAAAACCAAGTTTCATTAAAACCGAATTAAGAGTAAAGCTTCTTTTCCGGTTTAAAAAACCAATCAACTGTCAGTCTCAATGCTACGACCTATTAAGTAAGCGAGGAACGATTAACGACGCCATCCTTGCTGTAGAGATTGAATGCTGTTTACGTATTTGTTTCGAATATTCAACCTGTATAAAAGAAACTGCGCAACATGAAATGACGTTTTCAAATTGTATTTACAAAATGTCTTTGATCGATCTAGATTAAAGCATTTGCTTATAGCAATTAAAAGGCGGTGACACTAAAAAATATTAGTCGCATTCACATCTTTTCACTTAAGGGAAAGTGACTTCGTCTTTGCTTTTGAAAAGCACAGAAAATAGATTTTCAGTGTGAATGAAATCGGAAGTGAAAAGATCACTTTTGCTGCTTTCGTTACTTTTGCGTCTAAACAAGAGCTCATAAGCTGCGTTCTTATGATCTCTTGGTCTAAATAGGTCAGCCATAACACTATTCATCACCGCTTTGCATTATTTTATTAAAATTACCTTTTTTGTGGGATGCTACCGGGGTGATTCAGTCAATTTCTGACCATTTCACTCGAATGACGTGCATTAGGGATGAACAATTGAAAGAATATGAGCGCCATATCGAATTTCTAAATAGTTGGAGTTTGTATTGTTGCAACGGCGCTGCATGAAAATCGTATTGTTGAAAAATGGCGCCCGCTTTATCAACAGAGCAGAAATGCAAGGTTGTCGAATGGTATTTCGAGACAAAATCACCTGTAACCGTACAAAGAAAGTTCCGGAAGGAGTATAAGTGTCCAGACGCACCAGGCAGGCAAGCAATCATGGATTTTGTTAAGCAATTTCGTGCCACTGGATGTGTTAAAGGCAAAAAAAAAAGGCGGGGGCGAAGCTCGTGTTCGAACGGCCGAAGTTGTCGAAAATGTTCGCACAAGGTTGGTCAATTCCCCTACCAAAAAATCTGTTCGCTGCCTATCCATTGAAGAAGGGCTGTCGTATACCACGACGTGGCGAATTTTGACAAAGGATTTACACCTGTTCCCGTATAAGATCCATGTTTATCAGGAGTTAACAGACACTGGAAGACAGAAGCGACAACAATTTGCGATGGAGTTTGGAGCAGAAATGGAAGCCAATCAGGACATTGTGGACAATCTGTGGGTGTCAGATGAGGCCTTCTTCCATCTGTCAGGTGACGTTAATAAACACAACGTTCGTTTTTGGGGTTCCCAGTACCCTCATGAGATCCATACGTCACCTCTTCATCCACGAAAGGTTATGGCTTGGTGCGCGATTTCCAAAAGAGGCATCATTGGTCCGTTCTTTTTTGAGGGCACTGTAACGTCACAGGCTTACCTTAACATGTTGTAAACCTTCTTCATCCCCGAGCTGCGAAGGAGGCGTATACCGCTTCGACATCAATGGTTTCAACAGGATGGGCCTAGGCCTCACACCATTAATGAAGTGCTACACTTTCTCAAACAGAAATTCGGAAATCGTGTCATTTCAAACAGGTTTCCAGATCGATTCGGGGGTGGCTTTCTTTGGCCCCCTACGAGTCCTGACCTAAACCCATGTGATTTTTATCTCTGGGGGTTCCGTAAAGACAGTGTGTTCACTACGGCACCAAGAACCCTAGACCAGCCGCGACGAAGCATCGTCGACTGCTGCACTCTTGTGGATGCAGAAATCCTGGATAGAGTTGTGAACAACTTCACCATTCGGCTGCGAACAGTTCAAAACGTTCGTGGTGGCCACATTGAGCATATCATCAAGACTTTTCCACCAGAATAAAAACTCCGAACTGCCTAAAATATCATACTGAAATGCTAAGTTTGTAAACATTAATGGATCAATAAATCATAGTACTGAAATGGTCAGAAATTGACTGAATCACCCTGTATGTAGTATATTCACGGTATTTTTTGTTTTTTGCCTTTTTGCAAATGTATATGGCGGGTTTGATTCCAACTGTTGTCCTTTAAGAGATCGAAAATTTCGTGCGCGTCCTATAGACATTTTAGCTTCCGTTTAATATTTTTTTTTGTTTGGAATTGCTTCGTCAGTTCGTTTACGAGCTCCGTGAACAAACGAGAGGGCGCCACTGAATTTTACCTACAAAAAGTGCACAATTTTATCACCAGACGACAGTCTTATATATAATCTGTGCTATTGAGCTATTGAGTTTATGGTTCAAGTCCAGGCCGTGGAACTTTTTTACTATTTTTCTCTATTTAATTATTAGTATCGAATGTTTGGCGTGAAAAAATCCTCCAAAGACCCGTTTTTAGTTTAATTTTAATTTTATTTAATAATTTAATTCAAAAGTAGAAATTAATAATACACCGCAACTCCACAAAATTAATTTATTTATATGCATGATACATGTATGCATAATTCAGTAGCTACATAACCTAAATGTCTACTTTTACTTACTTACTTTTCAAACCCGCTTATCCGTTAGGGTCGCGGGGGCAGCAGCCTTATGGAGAATCTCCAGCGATCGCGATCTTCCGCCATCAGGCGCATGTCCTCCCTGGTAATATCCAAGCGACTCGAACCCAGATTCTCCATGTAGTCTAGCCACCTGGTTCTAGGCCGACCCCTTGGTCTCTTACCCACCGGCTTGGAAAATAACAACTGCCTAGGAAGACTAGTTTGCGGCATCCGTTTCACGTGGCCATACCAGCGCAACTGAGATCTCTCAATGCGGAGAAGTAGCGGCTCTAAACCTAAAGATTCCCTTATTGTGCTGCTGTACACTCTATCTAGTAGGGTAACACCCGCCACACCTCTCAGAAATCTCATTTTGGCCGCTTGTACCCGCGATCGCACTCTTTCGGTCATTACCCAAGCCTCATGACCATAGGTGAGAATGGAGACATAGATAGATTTGAAGACGGAGAGCTTAGCTTTGTTACCCAGCTCGCGTATCGTTACCACGGATCGCCACAGTTCACATCTGACATAGCTTGCTGCACCGATCCGAGCATCCAATTCTTTCTCCTGCCGTCCATCACTCGTGAATGCAATCCCGAGATACTTGAATTTCTCCACCTGTCTCAATGAGGCTCCCCTAACATGGAGAGCGCACTGAGCAGGCTGTCTTGAAAGGACCAGAGCCTCGGTTTTAGCCACACTGATCTTCATCCCAGCTTCTTCACATTTGGTTGCAAACCGGTCTAGTGCATGCTGAAGGTTCGTGCGAGAAGACCCAATGAGGACAAGGTCGTCAGCAAAGAGCAATCTCACCACCAGGCAGTCGCCCACACAAACACGCTCATCGCCTCGGCTGCCCCTGTCTATCCATCCATAAAGACATTGAACAAGAGGGGCGACAGTACGCACCCTTGGCAGAATCCAACGCCCACGGTGAACGGTCTTGACTTAATGCCATTTATCCGGACACACATCTCAGAGCTTTCGTACAGAGATATGATAGCAACCAGTAATTGCCCATCCACTCCATACTCTTGCAACACTTGCCAGAGCTTCTCCCGAGGAACTCTGTCATATGCTTTTTCGAGGTCCACAAAGCAAGCGTAGACCTCTTTTGCATACTCCCAGGATTTCTCAAAGATTTGCCTTAGAGCAAAGATGTGATCCGTCGTGCTTCGGCCAGGTCGGAAACCGCACTGCTCCCCCGACAGTTTGGAGTCAACTATTTCCCGACTTCTCTTCTCCGACACTTAGCGTACACTTTCCCAGGAATGCTGAGCAAAGAGATGCCTCGATAGTTGTTGCAATTTCTCTGATCTCCCTTTTTGAAGATAGGGATCACAATTCCTGTCTGCCATTGCTTATGGCGAATTCGGCTGGCTGCTCTGGCATGCTCCGGAGCGCTCTGGAGCTCTAATAATTGTTCGGCTGGTTGCTCCTGCTCTCACAGAGCGGCTCCCACAGCGTTCGGCTGGTATTGCTCCTTGCGCCGAGGAGCACTCCTTCGCGCTCTTCCAAAATCGGTGGAGCAGTGTTGCTCTCTGCTCTCGCTTGCAAAATCAAGATGGCTACCTCAGTGACTGAAATCGACGAAATTCTTTCACAATTACTGGATAGCTCTTCATCTGACAGTTCTTCCGATGAAGAAGACGAAGTTTTGGCTTTGTTAATGGCACAACATTCGGAACGGCCGAAAAAAATTTTCAAAAATTGAGAATTTTGTTAATATTGCCGATACATATACGGATGAAGATATAAGTTCTATCTTTCTGTTATAATTAGAGCTCGTACTCTAAGCACTTATTATGAATATTCCACATAATAAATGCATGAATAAATAATACACTATTAATAATAATAGTTTTCACATTTTATTTATTTATTTTTTATTTCACAGGAAACCACATAGACAGTCAAAAAGCTTATAAATATTTTAATTTCATAACTTCAATATATTTTCTGTATTTCAAATAAGAGCTAAAAAAATACAAATATACTTTCGCTATCATTTTTTTCAACATTCCCTTTCATCCATGATTTATTACACAGCATTCGTTAAAAATTTACATTCTGTGAATAAAAATTGACAGTAATTAACGGTTAATTATCAAATTAACGGTAATTTAATAATTATAATAAATAGTTATGTGGATATTTTTCCTTTATAAATTAATAGAAAGCATAAAATAAATAGAACTTAAATTACATATATATTGACGTATTTCTCCTGAATTTCTTCAACTCCTGAATTTCTTTAACCATCTCGTATAATATTGGCCTTTATATATTTTTTATTTTATTTAAATTAATTTTATTTTATTTTTTCTATGAATTTATAAAGGAAAAATATCCACATTACTATTTATTATAATATATTCCTTTTACTTAAACTACTTAATTTAATAATTAATTTACATTGCTGCCTTGGATAAAAATAGTATTGCTAGAGTGCGTTGCCTCTAGACGAGTTTGGAGCACTGCTAAAACAATGTTCGTCTGCTCCAAGATTTGTTGATGCTCTCGGCCAGATTGAGCAGCCAGCCGAATTCGTCATTAGGGGTCTGTCCAGATATCCAAGCAACCTGACACACTCGAGTGAGCCACAGGATACCATCCCGATTTAAGGCCTTTAACATCTCGGACCGGATTTCATCATCACCTGCAGCTTTGCCAGTCGTCAGAGACTTAATTGCCCATCTGACTTCTGTTTCAGTGATACTACCGTGACTATTCTCCGCTCCAAGGTGCACCTCATATGCCTCAGTTGTTGTTGTCACCGGATTAAGAAGAGATGCAAAGTATTCCTTCCACCTATGCAATACACTCTCCTCCGTTCTCAGAAGCCTCTCATCTGAACTCTTAATAGTATGTGATGAAAGAGACTTCTTTCCATGGAGGTGGCGCACGGTCTGCCAGAACACCTTGTTTGCCGAACCATAGTCTGCCTCCAATTTCTCCCCGAACTTCTCCCAGACTTTGGCTTTAGCTGTTGATACTGTCTTTGCTGCTGCTTTTCGCGCCTCAGTGTACCGCACTCGACTAGAAGTTGACTTATTTGCAAGCCATAGCAAATAGGCTTCCTTCTTTGCCTTGACAGCTTCTTGGACTTCACCGTTCCACCATGCAGTCCTTTTCTCACCGCCCTGCGCCACACTCAGCCGCTTACGACCACAGCACAATGCAGCCGAAGTAATCACAGCAGTTTTAAACAACTGCCACTCCTCTTCAACAGTACCACGATCACTGAGTAGTTCTTTGAAACTTGAAGATATGTTATCTGCAAAGGTCTTCATCACAGCTCTAGCCTCCCATGCCTCCCATTTGATGCGCCAAGTTTGTCTGAACCTAGTATTTCGCTTGGTTGGCATGGATTCAGAGAACCGCAAAGTGCAGACAACAAGGTGGTGATCAGTTGATAGTTCTGCCCCTCTTCTCACACGAGTATCCAACACTGATCGGAATAAGTCGTCTGAAACAATTACAAAATCAATCAGTGACTTCTGATCCATTGCATCCCTGTACCAGGTATACTTATGGACATCCCTGTGATGTAAGAAGGTGTTTGTGATGGAAAGTCCATTGTTGCAACAGACATCCAACAAGCACCTCCCACTCGCATTTAAATTCGGGTCACTATTCCTCCCAATCACGCCTTTCCACGTTTGGTCATCAGCCTCTACGTGTGCATTGAAGTCGCCCATCAGGATGACAGAATCTGCACTCCCTCTCCTGCTAAGAGCAGCATCAACTTCATCTAGAAAAAGTGGGCACTCTGTGACTGCATTCGGAGCATATGGAACGAATAGAGAGAGAGACCGCTTCCCTATCTGAAGCCTCAGGAGACACAGTCTTCCACCTAAAGGGGTCCAATCTGCAACATAATCTGCCAGCCGGGGACTTGTGAGTATCCCCACTCCCGCCTGGGCAGTCATGTTAGGGTCGACACCAGAGTAGAAAAGCTTCCACCCTCCTTCTACGAACCCGGACGTTTCGTAGAGGTAATACCTATGATATCCAGTCGATACCGTTTGGCTTCCTCCACTAACTCTGATTCCTTTCCTGTCATGGAGAATACGTTCCAAGTACCAATTGACAGCACCCGATCCCGTTGTCGCTTTACCCGTTTCTCCTCCTGCCTGCGCTGCCTCCGACCGTTTCCCCAAGCGCATAGCGAGTGCACTGGTGGGGCTTCTCCGAGGCATTGCTCCGAGATAACAGCCGGGAGACTGTCGACTATTTTTCGAACGAGAGCCTCTGCCTAACTCCCGAACGCGGGTGACTTTAACCTGCGCCACATCCGATGCAGTATGAATTCTCTCATTCGTCGACATCATGAGACATATGTTTGTTTGGATACTCTTCGTCTCACTTCTCAACCATGACCTTTCTGGTAAGGGTGACCCTAAAGTAGCCGTGCTACAACCAGTATAGCTCATAAAATCCCTGAAGCACCCAAACCCCTAACCCACGGTAAGGGGGCATCCACTCAGGGGGTCCACTTTTAGTATTATTAATTTCTACTTTTTAGTAACCTTCCACAGTTGTTATTAAGATTTTGTTCACGTTTAATTTAATGCAATTTACGACAATTTTGTCCTACAAAAACTGCGCAATTCTGCCACTTGGCGCGCTATCAATTACATCTGCACTAGAGATCATGTATGTACACTGAGTGAGCATATTATTATGACCACTCTGTCAGTATCTCGTTGGGCCACCTTTTGCCTTTAGTACTGCTGTGATTCTTCGTGGCATTGATTCCACGAGATCTTGGAAGGTGGTGGGAGGAATCTGACACAATGCCTGATGGATACCACTGTCTAGTTGTGCTAGATTGGACGGTGGTGGATCCAGCCGTCTGATGGTTCGCTCGACTTCGTCCCACAACTGCTCAATTGGAGTGAGATCTGGGGATTCTGGGGGCATCGAAGTAAGGTAAAGTCCCCCTACTGTTCCTGAAACCACTCCTGCACAATACGAGCTCTGTGTCATGGCGCATTGTCTTGCTGGAAGTAGCCATCTCCATTGGGGTACGCCATCAACATGACAGGGTGGACTTGATCGGCAACGATACGGAGGTATGTTGTGCCATCCAGATGTTGTTGAACACGTATTAACGGACCCAACGCATGCCAGGAAAACATTCCCCAGACAATAACACCGACCTGAAGGAATGTACTCATGCATGCGGGGTCCATGTTTTCGTGCTGTTTCCGCCAGATTCTCACGCGGCCGTCTGCATGATGTAACTGGAATCGTGACTCGTCAGACCACATGATTTGTTTCCACTGCTCGATAGTCCAGTCCTTGTGCTCCTGAGCGAATTGGCGTCGTTTCCGCTTGTTGGCTGCAGACAGCAAAGGTGTGCGGACAGGTCTTCAGCTTCCGTATCCCATGCGATGCAGTGTGCGGTGGACAGTGCATTCAGAGACCGTTTTGGAGGACCCCTGATTAAGGTCAGCAGTGATTTGAAGCACAGTTGCCCTTCTGTTATCCTTTACCAGTCGTGACAGTCTCCGTTCTGTCCGATCACCAACCATCCGCGGGCGGCCACAACGCGAACGTTCAGACCCCGTCTTCTGGCTAACCGTCCAGTCTTTAAATACTTTAACGACGACTGCTCTTGAGCACCCCACGAATGCTGCTGTTTCGCTGATACTCGCTCCATAGCTCCGAGCACCTACAATCACCCCGCCTTCGAAGGCTGATAAATCGCGTCGTTTACCCATAGTTAAAGAATGGAACACATCTACTGTTGTCGACGACACTCAGTTTCTCTTTTTATATTGGTCCGGCCCGCTAGCAACATTGTGGCGACGTCCGTGTGCGCATTTGCATAAACATGTCAGGTGGTCATAATAATATGCTTACTCAGGGTATAAGAGATACGACAACTAATCATACGGATGCCATTTTGTGCTAAACGCACTAATGAATTCCTTTTCATGACGGCTTGACCGTTTGGTCAATTGAGACAATTTTTTTTTCTACTTTTCATACATTCTAAAATGTAAATAATACTTTCTTTAAATAGTTATTTCCTTGAAATAATGTATTTATTTTTTAATTTTTATTGTGGCGCTAACGCCACTTACAAGGGGAGGACACAAACACCTTCCACAGATTTCGATGGGCTTAAACATACAAGTTGGGGGCCATCTAAAAGCAACTCGTGTAAAAGGGTTTAGGTCAACACGCCTTCGTTTTTTAAGAAAGCGACATCAAAAGAAAACCTTAAAAAATCGACGTGAAGGATTGCAACTTATATCAGCTCCTCCCTCTTCTCTGCTTATATACCTAAAGAATTTGCACTAATTTGCACTTGCCTACGGTAGCGAAACTTGCGGGTCGAGTCTATCTCTTGAATGCCTGTCTTTTTTTTTCTTCAGTTGTTATAAGCGCCAAAAACAAAAAATAAAGATTTTACCTGATGTGAACGTGAGGGGATTCTTCTCTGTGATGTAGCTGCATGGTATTAGGCTCCTTTCACACTTTACGGTTTTGACCGTACGGCAAAAAATCGAACGGCGAAAATACGAAAGCATTGCTTTTTTCCATCACGAGCTCAGTTTGTGGTTGAGTTGTGTGCTTATAATGAATCGTAAACAAGTTAAAGAAATTTGTCCCACAGCACAGATCTAGCTTCCACAAGGATAATCAAAACTTCTGCATCACTATCTTCCATTATTTAAACAACTATATTAAATAACGTAACTGCAACTGACCGTACGATTTAAAACCGTCTAATGTGAAAGCGTGCATTTGGTCACGTACACCATTGAGTCATCGATCGCCGTCCGGGCGCCGTGGGTTACAGTGGCAGTGGACGGCTGCTACAGGGCACGGTGATGGCATTTCGCCGTCGCCGTGAAATGTGAAAGGGGCCATACTTTTCTTCACTCTACCCACTAAAGGAATGTCGCCGTACGGTCAAAACCGTATACTGCGTCAGCCATAAATAGCATGATGAACATATTGAAATCGTGCCAAAATGTGAAGTGTTTTTGTGTGAAAAAGAAAATTAAGTGCACTTCAAAATGCCATTCCAACCTTCCTTGTTGCAACAAGTAGCTAAACGCCACCTCTCCAGTCACAGTTCTACGTTCCAAGTTTTTTGAAAAATAGTATGTGACTTATTGATTGTGAAAAAATGTTTTTATTGCTCTCCATAGTTTTATTATTCCTTAATTTATAACCAATAAAATTTACAACGTTAAATACGTTATTTACGCCTTTAAATTACAAGTTTTATCGGTGGGCAATCATCGAAAAGAGCAAAGCGGCGATTCAATATGGCTACCACTAAACCGGAAGTTAGTAGCTGTAAAACCAGAAAAGTAAGAGAAGCAGAGGGTAAAAGTGGGTACTGACTCGCTTTCAGAAAAGTCACTTTTGAGACTTCGCTTTCCTGAAAATGACATCACTGAAAGTGACTTAAGCAAGATAAAAGTGAGAAAAGTTAAAAGGTTGTGAACGCGACTATTGTAAATTTTTCAGAATTAATCAATTCCAGAAGCCAATTTTTAAGTGTCTCAACGTGTTGCAACACCACGTAATTATCATACGTAATACGGAGGGTTGAGGCAGCTAACAATGAACGTGAAAAATATGTCTACTTTCTTCCCTCTTAAAGCACGTGCACTGTAGAATATGTCTACGCAGTTAGATGACAAAGTTAAACCTAAAATAGTGGAAAATTGAACATGTTATGCGCCCTTTCCGGCACTGGTTTCAGCTATTTCCTAATAATTGGAAAGTGCAAGGAGCAAGGTCTCAAAGTAAAGTTATTCAGAGGAACAGCCAGTTTCCGCCTCACGACAGGAATCGTAGTGAAAAACAAACCAGACAATCGAACAGTGAAGTGTACATTTGTTCAAGGTGGGACGTAAGCAGTGTTTACAAGATTCTCACCCTTCCGGAATAAATTCCACATGAAATACACTGAAATAGGCAAGAAGCCAAAGAAGTCGTCCACATTATGAAAAAAACAATAAATAAGATTGACGATTGTCAGAAGAGTGGGAGAAGGGGAGGGGGAGGGCTGTATTACATCTTCCAATAATCTGGGAAGGAAACGCTGCCAATGTCTTCGAAGTTGATATCAAGAATATGCCTCGATTTTCTATACTTTGTATGCCACTTCAATTCCATCCGGTTTTTCAGTATTCCAGCCACCAGGTCATTGTCATGGCTCTTCATCGTCTGCACCATGTTCATCAGGGGATCTTGGACGTACTTTCAAGCTGGACAGTGGTCCTCAGGGTAACATTCTGGAACGACTGGAGTTCACTCCATCTGCTTCTACATATAGTCGCCCAGGCAGGGATACCATGAAGGAGGATGGTTCGAATCACTGTCTTTATTGTCGATGCTGAGGGCGCTGTTTCTACCCAGGAGAGCTATAAACACTGTATTTAGCCCTCTTTGCTTTGTTTAGAGCAAAAGTTACTTGACGATTCCAGGAGAGTCTTGAGTCGATGATAATGCCAAGGTACTAGTGGTTGTCAACCCATTCGAGTTTCTTATTGAATAGAACCAGGGAATACGGGGGACACTTAAGCTTTTTGTTGAAATACACGGCTTTGAATTTTTCGACGTTAAGATTGAGTTTCCAGTAATTAAACCAGTCTTCGAACTTCTTCAAGGCGTTCTGCAGCTGAGTGATAATGTGAGATGCTTGGTGCGTCCATGCCATGATGGCAGTATCATCAGCATAGAAATATAAATTACACTTCTCCGGTTTTGGGAAGTCGTGCACAAAATAATTAAACAGAACCGGCCCGAGGACAGAACTCTGTGGGATACCGGCCTTTATCTGGCGGGGCGTGGAGAAGCTTTCGCCAACTTTGGCTTGATAGAACCTGAGAAAGGATCTCGCCATCTTAATTAAATCAGAAAGGAACCCGTCTCTAATCATCTTGTAGATTAGCCTCTCGTGCCACACATGATCGAAAGCTTTTATTGACATCAAGAAAAACCACACCACAGTACCTGGAAAGGTTTAGTGGGGTGCTCAGATCTTCAACGAGCCTCCATATCTGCATCTGACACGAGTGGGCGGCTCGAAAGCCAAACTGTTTTTTTCCGCATTAAACCATTGGTGAGACAATGGTCCTTGAATCTGGTGAGGATCGTTTTCTCCAAGACTCTAGATATCGACGGGAGTAGGCTGATACTGTAGGTCGGTAGCTCGCGGGAATTGCAGAACTTTGCCCCTGCTTGGGGATACTTAACACAATAGATTAATTCCAAGCAGTCGGGAAATAGAAAAACAACCAACAGTCGCTTATGGTACACGAAATGTCGTTAATGATGTCCTTTGGGAGATTCTTTAAGGCGTTATTATTTACCTTGTCTCTTCCTGGAGCCTTCCTCTTTTTCAGAGTTCTTATGATGGTAGCTATCTCTCCGTCCTCGATGATGATCTTAGTTGTAGACTGTGGGACTTAATAAAAATTGGAAAGACTATCTTCCACGGTGTGGGACATGAGCTGACTCGGGATTATTGTTATCAGGGATAACATACTGCATCTCTAATCTGCATAGGGAATCTGCATATTATTTCAGCTTTATCCTGATTAGTTTGGAAGTAATTACCTTGAGGGGCGCGAAGTGGAGAAAGTGTATCATTCTTCTTCTTCTGAAGAGCTCTAACCATGTTCCAAATGGAATTGTCACGAGTCGACAAGCTTTTGAGCTTATCATTCCATCTAGCGTCGCGCAGCTCTTTTACTCCTTCTTGAACTCTTCGCACTTACGTGTTGTATTTGTTTTTTTTGTCAAGGTAAACGATAGCGCTGCCAAAGCCTATGGGTCTTGTTTCTCTCTGCAATCAAGCGTTGGATTCCTGGAGTGATAATAATTCGATGAACGGGCTTGTTCACCAATGGATAGGCACAAGCTTCAGTCGCGCTCTTTATTCGCCTGGTGATGTCTTCAACACGTCGATAGATGTTATCCATGCTGTTTGCTCCATGGGGATGGCAGTCATGATCCATGAGTTTTCTTTGAAGAGCTTCCAGTCTTGCTGATGCTTGACTTCTTCTCTGAAATTGATGTCGACATTGTCGAAATTCAGTGCCACAGGCTTATGGTCAGAAGAAAGAACACCCATCGTGAAGATGTCGAATTGCTTGAAGAAACCCTTTATTAGCGATATGTGTAGAGGGGAATGGTCACAGTAGTAGGTGTCCTCCACAGGTCCAGAAGCGATGATGTCATCTTTACCTTGTATATACCTGTAGAGAATCAAGCTTTTTGTAGTTCTGCGTTCTAGAGTTCCAGCTTGAATGTTTGGCAAATACATACTATTTATGCTCAGGGTGACTAACCAGGAAAAGTCAGTGACTACCATATGGACCAGGCCATATGAACCAGGCCACTGCAAAAGTTCCATCAATATACCATATGGAGGAGCGTCCTAGATGTTCCATCTTTTGCACCTTCCGGCTTTTGGGTGGATCCCACACACAATAGCCAGGTAGCTTGAAGTTTTGGCTTGGTTCGAGGTGCGTTTCACAAAGGAAAGGAACGTCGATTTCCTGCTTTATAAGAAAATTGTGAAACTCGATACGCTTTCGGGGAATTCCCCTAGCGTTCCATATCACGCACCGAAGTTCACCTTTGTTGATTACACTATAACGTCGTGCAGCCATAGTATGAATTAGTTGGTCGTAGGGAGCCCACTCAACTGTGGGTAACTTTTGCCTAGATTCGAAAACAGATGAAAGATACGTCCTAATTGTTTATACATACCTGGTAGGTCGTTAATGTTGAGGCCTTCTTCCTCCGGCTTAGACACAGCAGCTGCAAATCATTTGTCTGCTGTCATTTTGGAACTAAGCATCCTTTTAACCTGGGGGTATTTTGGACATTTCGTGTAGGTGCACACTTTTTGCCAAACTTTCAAGATTTTCACCGAAAATCACCCAAACGAGTCGATTTACAGTTTCTTGCACACTTTTGGCAAACGTCCATGATTTTCACTGAAAGTCACCTTTAAAGGGCAGTCTCTTGACTGGTGCCCCTCTGCGCATTTGTTGCAAAGAGGATCATCCGTGCAACCCATGGATACGTGTCCGAATCGCAGGCAGTTGTATCACTGTAGTGGCTTCTTGTTCCCACGAAAGACCTCTACAGATACTTCCAGCGGCCCAATACGAGAGATGCTCTTTAATGACTGGTTGTGTTCGTTGTTCGGGAGCAGAACCAAGACCATTGGCATATCAATGGATCCTTTGGCTTTCCTGAGTCTGACTTGGGACAATCGACAATCGAACAGTGCAGGGAAAACTAAATGAGCGGTCCGAAAGCAATGCTTTCACTGCCATACTCGTCCAGAAAGTTACCAGGGGAAGCACACGGATCTAGGGAAGAAGCCAGATGAAACCTAGTTAAGTCATCCAGAGGATAAGATGGAGTCCTTTCCTATCAGGACTATAGAGTTGATTGTAGATTGATGAGGGACAGGGGACACGAGGAGCTAGGGGATCCATTATCCATTATTATTAGATTTGGATGTCCAGGATGTGACGAGGCCTCCGATGCCTGAGGAAGCTTCTAAAGGTGAGCGGATGCTTTAGAATATCCGCAACCAGAGGATTGGGATGGTTGGTTGGTTGGTTTTTCCCGACTTTTTAGGACTGCGGGAAGTACCTCAGATTTTTGATGATCGGTCAGTGAGTCAGTGTCTAAATAAAGAAACTTTGAGTTCTTGTATCTTATGAACTAGAAAAGATAGAAACGTAATGTTTGAAAATTCAGTTTCATTTGCAAAGTACTCTACATATAAAAAGTTTCAGGATTCTATGCAACTCTGGCACAAAGATTTGTAGGGTCAAAAGTACGCCGAGTTGCTTCCTGAAAAGGATGTTACGGCTGTGCTTCCTCGACTTGGCGGCATCGCTCGCTTCAACATCTGTTATGGATAATTCAATAAAAAGAAAAGTAGACTAAAGCACGGTCGAAATTCGAACCCTGATTACAATTTGGGAAGAAACCATTGACGACATTACGTACGGAAACAAATGAAAAATACTGCATTTAGTCGACCGAGGCAATTCATTCAAGGGATGGAGGGGTGATAGCTTTTCTTGTTTAGCTTTGCTTGAGCATGACCTACTATATTATTACAGACCTGTTTTACTGAATAATTTCCATTGTTGCTTTTCGCATTTCTCAATTTTGCCATGACGCTGCTTAACTCCCCCTTTTCTTGCCAACTGAGATAAACAAAATAATGTTCAATATTTTGTAGGAGCATCAGAACCATTGGCATTTCTACTGAACCGTTTGTTTTTTTCAGCCCGATTGATTTTTCCAGGAAGTAATTAAACTTTTTGAGGTCGTCACAGAAATCTTCGAGAACATAGGTGACGTCCTCAATTCCAACAACGTACTTAAGCATTTTTTCTGATTTGAGCTGGCGGTGCTGAATTTTAAGTACATCTCTGCTTTTGATGCCTGACACGAGGGTTTTTTGGGTCTCTTCGTCATGACGCCTAATCATGATCATATCTGTTCTACCAGTATGAGCGGTGATTTTATCAAGTGCTACGTGGCTTTTGATCTCATCCAGAATTTCTTTTATAGGCTTTCCATGGTGACATATAATGATTGAAGGGATTAAATAAGTCCCTTTTCATTGGTGATATTAATTTGGGAAGTACTGTGCTTGGTCTTCTTAGCACGAAGGGGTACAGAGGTGCTAGCACTGATATCAACAGTGGACCTAATATTGTCGATCCTAACACCTCCTTTGTTCCTCTTATTCTGTACAATATGCCGGTCACCTCCATCAGCGTCAGTAGAGTCATTATCGAGCCTCCTCTTTGTGCTTGTTCTTAGTGAGAAGCTTCCGTCGCTGACCGCTTCCAGACCACCAGGATCTTATTTACTATTAAGTGGGGGATCAACGTTTTCTACTATCATGGGCAAATCAGACGTAGTGGGAGAGCCCATACATCCCCTGATAGCATTCCCAAGATTGCCAATCCCAAACTTGCATTCCTTACTTCCTCCCTAAAAACTGTCAATACAATTATTCCCGCTGCCAACGTCCTTGGTCAGCGCTTCCAACCTGACTCCAAGTCTAGGTATTTCTTGTTCAGTTCGGAACGTAGTGCCTCAAGCTGCTCATTAATAATGATGTCAAATGCAAGAAATCTGGGATCCTTACATGAATCCTTGTAAGCTACATCACAAGGTAACGCCTTACCATCAGCAAATTTTATAGTAATGCTAGCAGCTTTTGACGCAGCGCCTGTCGTCGCCATGAAGCAAGTGTCCTTATAAGGTTGCACCTACTCAGGACGACGCAGTTTATAAAAAGACTTAAATAGTCCTACCTTTTTTAAAATCCACCGGTGAATACACAATAGCAACCAGGATCAATAATGACGCAGCCGGGCACCTCCAACTCTAGGTCCACAAAGTCCGCAATGATTGATGTATGAGACAACTCTTAACGACACCGATGTACTCTTTCTCTTAGGGACTCTGATGATATACCATGAGCTACTCTGTAACTCAAGTCAAGTTTGCGAGAAAATTAATTCTACGGTAGGGACCCAGAAGGGTACTGAGCGTCTTGATGTGCGGGTTTACGGGAATATTAATTCCAACGCCAGGGAAGGTGAATATCGCCCTGAAAAGGGTGCACCGTGAAATGAGAGCAATGAGATGATACCTAAAATACGAGTCCGTCTTGATCGTCCTGATGAATCACCCTTTGGATCAGCGGAGATAAGTACAAATTCAATATGGAATTTGTCTTCAACAATGGTTTTGAGCAAAAGCATTAGTGCTCATTCTGAATACAGGCCTAAATGATATAACACTATTAGTAATGCATCTCAGTTGGCAGAAATCGGCCCAATAGGGCCCATGTCTGAGTTGAGTAATAATTTTTTATCTGTTCTATAAATAGCTAAACTTTCGAAGGCGTCCAGAAGGTGTTTTTTGTTTATTGATTTAATCAATTTTACATTGTCTAATGAAAAATCGTGGCCGGTTTCCAAAGAGTGTTTGGCTATTGATGACTGATTTCTCCTTCCGAATCTTTTTCTATGTGCCAGGTGTTCCTTGAACCTGATTTCGATATTGCGCATTGTAAATCTTTGTGCATTGGGAACAGGTAGCCTCTCGTATATCCCTGACTTCTGTAATGGAGGAATCTGGTCTTTGGGGTTAGGTAATAAGTACCTGATTTGGTTCGGATTGCTATAAGAAAGAGAGATGTTAAAAGATTTGAATACTGAATTAAGACCTATGGTTAAAAACTTATTATACGGTAGGGAAATGGTTCTTTCCTTATTTTTAGTTTTGTTGAGGGTAGTGATGTCCTCTATGAACTTCTTGAATTTTCTCTTCCTGATCAGATCTGTGATAGTGCGTGTGCTGTAGACATTATTTAATGCCATTCTCTGGATCAGCGAAACCTCTTTCTTGAAAGAAGATTGACTAAGGGGTAGATTGATTGCTCTATCGATCATGGAGATGAATGTGGATAACCTCTGGTTCTATGGATGGCTAGAATCGCTCCGGATGTAATTTAAGTCGTTGGTTTATGATATACTTCAAACGATAGAGAGGCTTGATTCCTAATAATTATGACGTCCAGGAAAGGCAGCTTCTGGTTATCTTCCAACTCGAACGTAAATTGGACTGTTGGGAAGAAATATGTTGAACAAAGTCATTGATCTCGCAAACATTGGTGTCAAAGATCGTGAAGATATCGTCGACGTAACGATGCCAGGTCTCCGGGAAATAAAAACCAGACGTCTTCAGGATATTTTCAAAACTCTCTAAAAAGATCTCCGCTAAAATAGGGCTGAGACAAGAACCCATAGGTGTACCGCCTATGATTTTATAACCTGGCATTTATATTTAAAAATATTATTGTTGACACCCAGCCTAGTTAGTCTTAAGCATTCGTTCAAAATATTTTGAGGGACGTTGTTCTTGTGCAAGATATCACTTAAAAAGTTGATGGTTTCCGGAATCGGGATACTCGAAAACGAAGAAGTGATATCGAAGGAGACTAAAATTTCCCCTTCTTTAGTTACCTTATTTTTTTAACTTATAACTAAAACGAAATTGATGGCAAACACATCGAACGATTTGTTTTTTAAATGCCAGTTAATATGCATTGTAATCAACCTAGTTTGAAGTGTTCATGCTTATTTATCCCTGTACAACCATGATTTTCATCTTGGTGGGTAGGTTTGGGGCCACCCTGTAAAACAAAGGAGACAAAAGTTTATAATATATCTATTAAGAAGTTTTTTAATATGCAGATTTCCATTAAAATTGTTTTTATAAATGACGTGAATTTTCCTCTTTATGACATACCGGGTGTTTCAAAAATGACCGGTATACCGGTATATTTGAA
The DNA here is from genome assembly GCA_023313115.1 of Rhysida immarginata. Taxonomy (NCBI): domain Eukaryota; kingdom Metazoa; phylum Arthropoda; class Chilopoda; order Scolopendromorpha; family Scolopendridae; genus Rhysida; species Rhysida immarginata. The sequence continues at coordinate 1,002,975 of JAHWFO010106844.1, forward strand.
AAATCAATAAAAACTAAACGGGCAGCGACATAAATACACCGTTTGTTGCAATATGCTTGGGACAACAGTAAATTTTCAGGCAGACAAACTTTCGAAATTAGTTCACCGTGTATTTCTATCGCTGCCCGTTTAGATTTTTCTAGATAGGTTAAAGTAATTAAAGAAATAGTTTCTTAACATGAAATTAACATTAGACAACATAAATGATTACAAATGACATCTTACAGTTTAATATATTTAAATATTACCATTATAAATTTTTATTATATGAAGACCGACCACTCGGTCTTTTTTTTATTTTATTTGCTATATCTGAAATGACGGAGTTCAGCCTAACACTATCGTTTTTCCAATAAATTTATATCTATTTGCTTATACCGTGCGGCTAATGTGTCGACTATCCATTAAACATCTTTCGATTAACTGGAATAAGAGTCGTGGGTTTTGAACTCTCTATCGATTTGCGTACCCTTTCATTATCGCCACCTCGTAATACACCTGATCGTCATCCCGACTTATCGTCAAAAACGAATTCGTATCAAATCATGTCGCTTCACCGAATTGACATTTAGCCGATGTCGAACGTATGCGGAAATTAATCAAGGCTTTGCTCGTGTTACTTTAAATAACCCATTATTGTGTGTTTTACCAATTACTGGTGTCACATTACTGTTCGGCATAATGAAAAGTGTCATCTTGTCACCATATTATAGTATTTGAATGAAAGTTTTGACATTTAATTTAAATACGTATAAATATCCTTCGGAAAAAGATGGATCAGACTTCATAGAATTTTGATTATATTCCGATGTCAACTGATAAACAAGTATACATGCTTTTGTGTTTGTCTTTCTATTTGGGATTTTTAGCTTCGTATATAGTAAATTAATTTATGATTGTCAGATATTGCGATGTCGGCGAGAAGGCTTTAAATTCGTAACTATATTCTTCCTTCTTCCAATTCGTAAATCAGAAGTTTGGTGCCTTTTATTCGCTAGCGCCGCGAATCGATCTGCCGCCTGACTGGGAATTTTTAAATCATCCAAAGTAGATAATTGATCGCGTAATTGATCACGTATCCCAAAAAAAAAGATAATGAATACATCGTATTATACTTTTATCTACTAACTCTATTGAATTCTAACCTTACTAATAGTTTTTTCTTTTTCTATTAATCTTATATTACATTGTTGTGTGCTGTTATATTTTGATTTTGTTGTCCACCAAAGACCTACCTTGTCGGCCTTGGGTCAAAACGGCTCTGGTGTGACATCTTTTGTAAGTTTTAATTTATTAATAAATAAATAAATAAATAAATAAATAAATAAATAAATAAATAAATACAAGTTCATGCATTAAAGAATGAATTAATAAATTCAATTATATAATAATGCACTTAAATTGATATAAAAATTAATCTTACCTTTTAAAGAGCATCGACAAACACAGAAAATTCTTGTTTCTCAGTGCCTTTACCATACTATTTAAGCAGTTATGTTAGAGGAAAATAACGCCTTCTGTTGTTCGTGGCGCTAGCGGATACATTTTTATCTTTCAATCAAATTCAAGAAAACGCTCCAAGGGAATAGCAACATAATTGATCTCTATTTTCCAGAAAATCTACAGACACACAAAGATTTCAGTGTCTCATTTGTGTTTTGCTCTTTTCATAGATTATTATGATGAAGGCTGACTCAGTATAATGGAGACTTACACTGTGTCTTGATGAAAGATGCCACTTTCAAAATAATATCAAAAGTCTATCGAGTTGGCTTAAAATGTTGTAGGAAATGAGGTATTATTAAAAATGCCAAAACCGCTACAAAATTTGTGTATAATGCCAAACCTCAGTTAATCATTTAGCTGTTCTCTGTTTTCATTAAACCTTCATTTTGATAGAATTAATCTCGGGAATGGTTCTGTAAGACAATACATAAATTAGAATTGCTATTCTGAATGTAATCAACGAGCAACGACAGCCGCTTTTGTGTATAATGACAAATAGGCATTATACAGAGTAATTCTATATGAATGAAGCTAGTCTAAAGATTGTCTTTGCAGTTGAAGGAATTTTCTCCTTTACAGATAATTCCATGTCATACACTGCTTAAAAGAGTTAAGGGAACGAACACATGAAGCGGTCTCAATTTATTCAGCAAATAAACAAGTGTATGGCTTAGTTTTCCAAGCATCTTTCGAAAAAACAAATGACAGACGTAACCCCTGGTGAAACTAAAGTGAAAGAGACTCTTCTCAAGAAGGATTCTCAAGACATCTCTGGATACACGTCTCCCTAGAAGTTAGCTCTAGTAACGTGTATTCCCTCCACGAGCTCGAAGGACCTCTGCGCATCTGCGATGCATGCTCCGCACAAGTCGACGGTGTCTCCTTGAGGAATGTTCTCCCATTCTTCAATGAGGACCAGCGAAAGATCGCGCAGTGATTGTGGACTTGTTGGACGTTGCCTAATGCGTCTTTCAAGCATCATCGGATTAATGTCCGGACTCACTACTGGCCACTCCAATGTTGGAATGTTCCGTTCTTGGCGAAATTCCTGAGTGGCACGTGCCGTATGAGGACGAGCATTATCCTGCATAAGAACACCAAAAGCAGGGCCGACATCACAAGCAGCAGGCACTACTTTATCTTCCAGAATGTCCCTGATGTAGACTTCAGCATTGAGACTTCCTGGGACTACAACGAGATCAGTACGGCTGTCGATAGAGACCCTCTCCCCAAACCATGACTGTCTGTTGCATCGCTGCTTCTGCAAAGCGCTCTCCATAGCGTCTCCACACGCGCTGACGTCCATCACAACGAGTTAAGCGAAATCTGAAGTCGTGTGTAAAGAGAACAAGGCCGCCACTGACGCAGCTGCCAGTTGATGTGTTGTTGGGCAAACCGATTTGATGGGTTTCTCGGTCTCGGCGCGTAAGATGAGGTATATGATTCACCCTTCTGGCTCTCAAACCATCTTCCCGTAGTATGTTTCTCACTGTTTGGTCAGAAACGACCACTCCAGATGTCGCACGCAGGTCGTTTTGCAAGTCTCTAGCAGTTGATGTTCGTCGGCGAAAAGCAGAAGTTTGAAGATATCGGTCCTGCATTCTTGTCGTTATGCGTCTGCGTCCTTGTCCAGCCCTTCACGAATAACGACTAGTCTGTTGGAAACGATTCTATACACAATGGATCACTGAAGGTGACACTTGAAGCTGTCTGGCGATAGACCTGATTGAATAGCCTTCTTGGAGCAGCGTCATAGCTTTGAGAAGTCTTATTTTGTCTCAATTAAACGTCCGAATACTATATCAGAGCTTTAACGTGCAAATTAATGCTGTTTGAAGACCATGTGACCTTTGTCATATGGTTATAACCATTCTGTTTTTAAGGGGTCTCTGGCATTTCCACTTTAAATTCACGGAAAAAAGAGAAACTCGAAAAACACAGTGATTTCAATAGACCTCTAATTTATCAAAGAACTATGAAACATTTTATCGGAAATCTTGATCTTGAGATTTTACAATTGTTTTCAGAAGTGTCCCCCTAATTCTTATGAGCAGTGTAGTCCATTCTTATATATTGCCCTGCTAAGAGTATCCGGATACTTCTGTTTTATTGTCGTTTCAATTCCCATGATGCACTCCTTCACTTTTGATGTAAAATGAAATGTAACACCAGCTGATACGGTATTGACTCCGTCTGCCAACATGCCGAAAAGCATTGAGTTGTCTGATTTTCAGAGAGTACTGTTCATATGCTGCCGCATCAATTTGTTTTGATCCAGCATCCTCGACCCACCGTGCATGATAATGTGTAAAAGCAAGAACAGAAAGATGTAATGAGGACAGCAAGATGTTCCGGGTGATTTAGATCATGTCGAAGAGAGATCAACGTGCTCTTTTGAGGGTCGTGATGAAAAAATCGCAAAAGCCCATTTCAGAAATTACTCATCGAGCGTAGCTCAAGGCCCATCCGTTCGCACAGTGTTTTTCATGAGATGAGCTTCTTCGAAACGACTGGAAAGAGGAGGCCTTTTGTCTCAAGTGAATACTCTTCATCGTCTGCGCGGCGCCATTGAACTGGTAGCGACTGGGTAAAGCTTACGAGTACGTTGAGTATGAAAAACGCTCCAGTCTCCAGCAATCTAACGGTCGTGGATCTGGAGGCGACCAAAAGAGAAATACGGATCAAGAATTCATACGTACAGTGAAGGACTCCGGCTGTGTGGTAATGATGTGAGCCACACTCTTTGCAGTAGGCGTGGGACCGATAACTGGTTTTGACATACGATTTAATGCCCAAAGATGCCAAGAAGTGTTTTAAAGTCACCTTATAGAGCCGTGGCAGAATTTTTTGGCAATGCACAAGATTGCTTCTTTCAACAAGACAAAAGTCCATACCATGTTGGTCATTTGACAAAGGTGATGCACATCAAGCGGCTACCCATAGTACGGTCATATGGACTGTTTTGAGATGTGACGGACCGTCGCATACGAATGCATAAGTCACCGGATACTAATCGTCATCAGTTAGTGGATCATTTAAAAAGCGACTGCAACATGTCCCGCGAGGGAAGTCAAAAAATTGTCGACAGCCTTCCTCGTCTGTTGCCGCAATCATTGCAGCACAAGATGGTCCATTATGTTAATGGCTGCAACATTTTAGTACAGCGTAAGTGAAGAGAGGTACCCGGATTCTTTCGGTATGGTAGTGTTTTATTGCTACTTTCGTTTTTTTTTGTATACACTAACCATTCACTACAGAACATGGTGTAAGAAATCAATGAACACTAAACTATGAAAGTTTATAATATATTTATGCTATTCTATTTATGCGTTGTTATTACAAGAATAGCAAGAAACCACTAATCCACGTCAAATAGCGTTGTTATTCTTATCCGGGGTGTTGTTATTGCAAAATTGCTATACTGCCAGTGACCTGACTTTTCGCATTTGGCTACCCAAGTCATCAGATCTTACTCCCTGTGATTTTTTCAGTGGGGACATATAAAAGATGCTATACAACAAATCTGCCCGAGTTAGGGAGGTGAATTGTAGCTTCTATTGAAACCATCGATGTAGACATACTGGCTGGTGTAAGCCAAAAATTATCGTCTGGACTCTTGCAGTGCGACTTGCAAACACTCACATTGAAGGTTTGTAGTTTGTGAAAGATGTAGGTAAACTTTGAGAGTATTTCCTATTTCTTTTATACTTTACACACTGTTTTTGTAATCCCCTCCGTGGGACTATAACAAAATTGACAAAAATATAACTGATCATTACGTGTTGGAGGGGCTTGACTGCCTCAATGATGCTGAGAGCTATGCTGGATAGGGTCACTCATGTTTAGCTGAGGGGTCAGATTAAAAGTGTCTGGTCGGTTGTGGACCCACCCAAGTGCTTGCAACGGATGCTTTATAAATCTCCTGTGTGATCAGTACGTCCACCCGCAAGTTTGCGTGCTTGGCGACCCATATTCGGGGGGAAAGGGGACCCTGGTGGTTGCGGGGAGGCTATTCCGGAGCAATACACTACTTTGGTCCCTGCTTCTTTAAGGACGTGTGTCGACGATTTCAGAGACGATCGAGAGCAAGCAAACAATTGCGCGGCGATCGGTCTCCCCTGCTGGAGTTAGTAGAACCACTTGGTTGAGCACAGAAGAAGCCATCCAATGAGCAATAAGAAGAAACGGCGAGGGAAACGCATGGGGACGTTGCTGTTTTGAGGAACAGGGAGTGGTTGTAGCTTCGAAGGACGAGGGAAGCGGAAAAGAAGCTGCGGACAGATTTAATGAGCGACCAGGAAGATTTGAGGCTTCAACACGGCCGCGACTAACGAAGCGGGAAGCCGGCAAGCGACTTCTGGGCTCCGCTCCAGCCACGCTTCCTGAGGACGGAAGAGAGTATCGTTTGGAGGCTACGCAAGAGCGTGGGAATATCGACATACGTTGACGAGCGACGTATCTCCAGGAGAAAAGGAGAGGCGAGAATTCAAGGTGGGAGAATCGAGACGCGAGTCGGAGCACACGGCTAAGCTCGCTCAACTCATTCCCCAGTCGCCGTTGGCCACGTCGCCGATCTCGGGCATTCATCGCCACTTCCAGGAGTACCGAGCGGATGCGGAAAGGTGCAAGCCCGGACGGGAGTGACAGCGATAGGAACAACGTCCATTCGCGCAGTCTTGAAGGTAAAGGTGGAGGAGCTTTCGTGGTCACGTGACGCGCGGCTGCTCCTTGCCTGGCTTGAGCGAAAGAGTAATAACTCAGTGCCGGAGAGTACCTCATTGCTGCGAACCGACGGATTGCCCACCGAGCTACAGCAAGTATTAATATTTCCACCACAATCTCAGTCATCCAGCCACGTCCATTATATTTCGAATTAGAGTTGAATTGTTACATTATCAAATTGACTTTTTCGCTATTATACTAGCATGTTAAATTATCAAATAGACATTTTGCTATTATACGAGTATTATTCAATTATATCAATTGCCGAGTATAGCAGTTTGGAAGATTTTAATTAAATTACATTTATTTTGCACTAATCAGTGTTTCCCTCTCTGAATACATATTGGTTCGTACAAAACCGTTACAGAGGAAACCTGAAACTAGCCCGTTCGGACTAATCGGCTGGTCGGGGCTCTCTGGCGGTTCGGCTCTAGGGTTCGGCTATACCTATACCCCCGCATCCCTGGTACTAATTAGTATTCCCTTGCTGGGCTCGCTTGTGGTTGGAGAGCGAGGGAGCTGAAGATTTATCTTATCTTATGGAAAACAATAACAACAATGTTTCCGGTGAGGGAAGGAAAATGAAAAGAGAGCGATGAAATGTGAAGACCCAGGGTTTATCATTGTAGAGATGGTAGATGGAACACTCTTTGAGGAATTTTATCCTTTTCCTGTTGATAGAGAAATAAGAAAATATGTAGAGGATATAAAATCAACGCGATGGTTGCCAAACGGCAACCTTTTGATTGAAGTATACACACCCAAGCAAGTGCAACTTACGTCGGCTATAAAAAGAATGGGCAAGTTTCTGTTGCGCAGTTTCCTCATCAAGCCTAAATTTGAGTAGGGGTATTTTTACCTCCAGGGACCTAAAGGCGTTAAATGACGAGATGCTCTTAGGGGAATTGAAAAACCAAGCTCTTCTAGATATTAAGCGTATGCAATCGAGAAGGAACGGGGAGTTCCAACCCACCCATCCATTTTCGGTTATATTTGAGGGGTGTAAACTTCCTGATTTGATCAAGCTGGGTTATCTGAGGGAGTGAGTTAGACCTTACGTGCCTAGCCCATTGCGTTTCTTCCAATGTCTCAAATTCGGCCACATAAAGCCTAGTTGCCTCTTCGCAGCAATTTCTGCCAAATGTAACAAAGACAGAAACGAGAAGGACACCATGGTATAGCATCTGTAAGAGAGACCATGCCCTCATTTCTAGAGATTGCCTGATTTTTTAGGACTGAGAAAAAAATCCAAGCAATTAAAGTGAAAAACAATCTATGAGATGAAAAGATTGGTCCACTCCCATGGTAATGCTCTGGCCGTTCCTATGCGGGAGTGTTAAAGAAGCGCATATCACTGGAATTAGTAGCCATCATGACCGTCACTATTCCACTGGAAATGGTTGTGGAAGATCAGACAAGACCAAAAAGCTTAAAGATCCCAAAAGTGGCCCCAATAAGTATAAGAAGATTCCCAAAATAAAACGCCCAAGTATCAAAAAAATGTTCCGAATCAAACTCAACGAAGAGTCGAAACCCAGGAATGCTCAAAAATAAACTCATCATCCTCTGAGCTAAAAGTTGATATCTCAGAAAACGAGATGGTGGAGATATACAAAAAAAAAACAAAAAAAAAACAGAGATAGTTTTTACCGAATATTAATGAATAATGATTTTTCGATTGTACATTGGTTTGCAATGAAATTGCCCCACCAACAAGGAGTTATCCGACCTTATCCATATTTAGCGAGGCATTTGGATATGGGGCATTTAATCGTATATCTCCGACTAGTAAACGATTAGATGCATGCTCACGGGACATGACCATTTGAGTTGATGCAGGGTGTCCGGGTGCTTGTATAGGCTAATCAGTTGACACATGTGCGAGACGTTCCATGCAGTAGGAAGAAAGCAAATGCCTCGTGAACGTACAGTACTGTAATCCGCACAACGGTCTCAATGCCGCGACGGCCACGCAATTAACGACACCGACAACGACAACCGTTCACGCAATTAACGGACTTTGAACGAGGTCGGATTATTGGCCTCTCCGAGGCTGGATGGCCAACCAGACAGATTGCTGTCCATGTGTTGCGGGACGCACGGACGGTAGGCCGATGTTGGAGGCAATGGCGAGAGGAAGGCCACATGCCAGAAGACCAGGCTCTGCGGCCCGGAGAAGCACGTCAGCTTCTACCGATAGGCGGATACTGCGAACAGCGCTAACGGACAGAACCATCACCCTGCGGCAACTGCGCGACAACATCACTATTCCCGGTTACTGCTCCAGTGTAAATAGCGACAATAGCCAACACCACCTAGACAGAAGGCCTGCGCGCAGAAACGTCATACACTGTTACATCACACATAAGCGGCTATTGTTAATCGTATTTCTACCAATAATAAACCATAAATTTGGTCGTTTGATGATGATGTAACAATGCATACTGTTTCTGTGCGCAAGCCTTCTGTCTAGGTGGTGTTGCAATAGCACGCCGGTTACACCCCGCGACAATGTCTGCCAGGCGTCCATTCTTGTGTCTTCCTTTGACACCTGAGCACCGCGCGATACGACTGCAATGGTGTCGTGAACGAGTGGGTTGGTGAATGGAATGGCGCCCGGTGGTCTTCAACGACGAATCCCGCTTTTGTTTGGACACCGAAGACAGACGCTGACGGGTGTGGCACAGACCATTGGAACGTCACAGAGATTCTGCAGCCCGTATTACTGCCCTTTCTGCACACCATACCCGGCGCAGTCTTTCAGCAGGATAACGCCAGACCGCACACGGCATACATGAGCATGGCATGTTTGCATGATGTCAACTGCCTGCCATGGCCCGCGAGGTCCCCGGACCTATCGCCAATGGAGCACGTGTGGGACATGGTGGGACGTCGTTTACCAGGAATCTCCATGAACTAATACAGCAGGTTCACCATGCCTGGGCAGACGTACCCTAAGATGACATTCGCCACCTGTATGATCATCTACACCTGCGGCTGGAACAATGCATCGCCGCTAGAGGTGGTGCCACAATCTACTGATGCCGCTTTCCGTTGGGACACCCTGTACAAACGAGTGCACGTCTTGGCTCCATAACGTAATAAAGGTATGTTCAGATGTATCTCTTTGGCTCATTCGGATAATTCCTTGTGGGTGGGGCAATTTCATTGCAAATCAGTGTATATAAGGTGTTCCAAAAAAAATGGCCACTCCTGTTTAATAGCCAATAAAGCCTCCTTTCTTCAAGATAAGATGGAAAGTTCTGACATTCATGCTGTTGAAGCACAGACGAGTCAACTTGTTCCCAAGTGTTCTAGAATTGCTTTTCGTCAGCATACACAGCCCCAGAGGTTCTCCATTGGATTCAAGTCTGGGGAGGAAATATTGCAGGCCACTCCATGACATGTATTGCATTTGCCAGGAACCATTCCCAAGGTGTTGTAGTAGTGCATATGCTGGCATTATCTTGCCGAAAGATCTAGAAAGGTCTTATCATATCGCACTAGAAGGATATCCAGTGGTTCTTGATAGTTGGTTACCTTCATTCTACCATTAGAAAAAACGATGTTGATTTTTTCTTTATATCCAAACGCATCCCATTCCAGGACTGATCCTCCATCCTGATGGCGTTTCGAAAAGATTTTCCCCTCGTTTCGTATATCATGCCGTCTCGCCCATCTAAATCAAATGTTTTCTCATAGCTGTCACTTCATTCAATGCGATCTCGAAAAAGATCGAGTGAGATGACATTAAAAGAAAAGGAAAAAAAGTATTTTTTCAAAACACCAAGCAGCGGGACCCCGCCGGAGATAATAGACGAGTCGCGAGAGCGAGCAAAGAGCGAGCCGCTGGATTCGTCAAGAGAAGGGGCATTCAAATTAGCTCGAATAGATTTCGCCATAAAAAAGAGGAATAAGAAGGAGCGAGTAAGTTTGGGTCTCGATTTCTACGAATACAGAAGTCTTTATGCTCGCCCTCACCTCATGAAAGACATATCATCGAGAGGCCGATCAGTCGCGGTAAGGGAAATTCGATTTCCTCATTTAAAAATTATTGTTCAGATATATTCAATCGAATTATTCCCAGCCATAGTCGTCCGCCCGAGGTCTATGAAACGCCGACGCCGACGCCTCAAAGTCAGCGAGTAAGGGTTCGAACGGGTCGCCCCTCTTACCCACGAGCCGCACGATCGGAACCAAGTCCTATGCCCGTCTCATTGCAGCAGAAGCCGCTTCATACTGCATGAAAAGGAGAACACAGCGAACCTCACCCCGTAAAGTTCGCAGATTCTACGATCGACCTTCATCAGTGAATAAGGCCAGTAGAACTATTGATAGATTTTGTGACTATTATGAGAACTCTAAGATTTCTTGTGATAATCCTGCCATTGCTGTTTCTAATGCACGTGAACTGAAATCACCTGCATCGGCAGGTTCTCTTAACTATTTTTCCTCGACAAAGTTAGATGGCCTGGGAGACGACAGCGAGACACATAAGGACATTTATCTGCCCAATTAGTCGGTCACCTTCCTCTCACATCTACCCGCTCCAGAGCCGTCGGGAAATACGCCAGGCTCAGAAACACCGACGCTTGAGGATTCTCTTGGACTGAGAATCTAAGTCGTAGTGAGGTCGACGCCGCTTCGTCCCCACAAGATACGCAGGCGATCGGCGTAGAAGGAACTGAGTCCACGTCAAATCTATCCACGGTTCGTTTGGTGATTTCAACGAGCCGCCTGAGCCACAACTTGATTTTCTGCGCTCGGAGGATCGTCAGGATCGACAGTGCTCGAGTTCCGCTTCGTTCGTAGCTGGTAGCGTCGGCAGGGCCCTAGTCGGCCTAACGCGCTCGGTAGGCAGCACAGCGTCGTTCGGTATTCCAAGTTTGCCTTTCTCATTGAACTATAGCGTTTTCAATTGACAGTTATTTATTTGTTAATGCCAGTACTTTTCTACTTGCTACCAAACCAAAGGTAGCCGTTCTCCTGTGTAACGGTAGACACCTATACTTACCTGTTTCGACGAGCAACTTCCCCACACTCGAAGCCTCGACCCAGTCTTAAGGAACGACGGTTTCGGCCATCATCTCAACGACAACGGGTTCATCGTCCTCAACTCAATCTTTCGAAGCCACGTCGTCTATTATTTGATGGACATTATATTTAGACAGTTATTAATAATTATGTTTAAATTTCAATTTAATAACTGAAATACTTTTACTGAGATTCATTAATTCCAATTCAACCTCAAGAATTGTTATTTTTGAAGTTTATTTGTAAATTAAACAATTTGATTTACAAGTTTCGTCTCCTGTCCCATTTCTCTCTGTTCACAAGTAATTTTTTAACTCTGCTGATAAAATAATTGTGACAATAGTTAAACAGGACTCTAGGCCAGACATTCTTCCAGGCAATGTGCTCTTTCGTTTTGTGTGTCTTGGTCAGACGAGGTTGCTTTTTCCTCTTCACGTACCTTAAAAACTGATTTTGTTAAGCCACCCCGAACAATGTGGACTTGCTAACGTTGATATTGGGATCACGAGAAAGCTGTCCAAGACTTGTTCCACCTGCACGGAGTTTTCTTACCATTTCCCTTTCTTGTCTTTTTGACAGTTTCGTGGTCTCCCATTCGATTTCTTCACACCGTAAAAAACCTTCAAAAAGTTGCCTATTGCTCCATGAGATCGGCCAATATTTTTTTGCAATTTGCCCGGACGAGAGTCCTTGTTCTTTAAAAGCATTAATTTGCCCTTTCTCGTATTCGGATACAGCTATTTTTGACCCATTGTCATGTCCCACTACTGTTGCAGGAAATCAAATAAATAACTCGTACCCCCCGTAAAATAAATTGTGGTATAGTCTGAAAATTAAATATTTAATACTCAATTGTCAATAAAAAATACTTAAGTTTTTCAACAAACAATGAATGACACTCTGATGAAGAAGACAGGCTCTTCGAAATATACATCCGTGGCTTCAGATTAAAAATATCATTTGGGAAATTGTGCTTTCTGTGCTTATTTTGTTTGTACTAAACGTTGAATTTTGGCTACTTGATTAAGATGGCCATATCTTTTTGAAATATAAATTTTTCTTCCATAATTCCCGTCATTTTTTTATTCTCAGTCTACCAGGGTACAATTTCATCAAACCTCATTTAACAGAAGGTTTTTTTTCATGCTTTTTCTAAAAAAATGTTTCATAACTCACGGCTCTCATGTTTTTGTTTGAAACAGGAAAAGGAAGGTGGCCATATCTGTTTAAAACGCGCCTTAGTTGAGTTATTTTAACTTCCGTTTTAATTCTTAGTGTTACTTTTTTTTTAGTTGTTCATTTAACGTTCTACATATTTTCTAAATATCATGTGAGTTGTCGTGTCATGTTTTGCTGACTGGTATGTATGAAGGTACTCAAAAAGCTTTTAATCGGGAATGAAGCACGCATCTTCGAAGACCATTCTTTTAGCACTTTTCGAAGTACTCTTCCTCGGCTTCTATACAAAGTTTCATCCTCTTGGAGCAGCCTGGCGTGTTTTTTTTGCAGTCCTGAAGTGAACCTAAAATGTAGACGTTGTACGTTACTAGGACGTCATTGTTTATGTTGAAATGGAACCCCCTAAGCTTCATCTTGATTGTGGGGAACATAAAGAAGTCGCAAGGTGTCAGTCTGGAGAATAAGGGGGATGCGTCAACATGACCCGATTTTCACAGAAAAATTCAGTTGTCTTAACGCCGGCATATGCTGGAGCTTTACCATGATGGCAACAACAAATCTCTTCTTCCGGTCTTCAGATGCTTCTCTTTCCATTTTCTATGGCTTTTGGCACGTAGAATGTCACATACAGTGACACGCATCTGCTTTAACCGTCTTTTTGTTTTCAAACACAATAGTGCACAAATGGCCAGTGAAACAGAAGAAAGTTGGCACCATCACCTTCCCAACACTCTAAGAAGTTTGCATTTCTGTGGTGGTCCTTGCTCTCTGGGAAGCTGCTGTTTGGATTGTTCCTTAGTTTCGGGGTCGTAATGATAGAGCCATATTTCGTCATCTGTACAGATGTCGTTGGCACGTTTTGATGTTCCGCTGTTGAACCTTTCGATCATTATTGATGAAAATAGGGAAGAAAATTCCACAGCATGTAATTAAAAACTCATCGAACATTCATGAATTAATCTTTCGATCATTTCTTTCCATCATCACACTCGGGATGCTTTCTGCTCTTGAGTCAACAAACGTAAGTTTCATCGTGATGAAACCTTTCTGAGTTGCAGGTGTTCATGTAAGATTGCCTTAACTGCTGATGATTCGATGTCCAGGCTTGCCTCAATCCGGGAATAGATACTCCATTGTCAATCGCGATCATATCCGACACAGCACGGATGTTTTCTAGCGTAACTGCATTCGCTGGCCGTCCACTGCGAGGTTCGTCTTCCCTCTTAAACTCGCGATACCAGGACGAAACAATGGCTTTACTCGGAGGTCTGTCTGCCAGGAAATCTGTTGTAAAGTTTCAAAACAATTTGACATTTCTAAGCTTTGGAATAATCATAGAAAATCATAGCACGCCCTGCCTGCTGATTCAGCCCTATTGTGTTTTACATCTATCCGCCAGTGCACGAACTTTAGAATTGTGCCACGCAAAAACAATGCAACGTGACACGCTCAAATCTTGCACACGACTATATGGTAGAGTGAAGAAAGTAAAATAATTTGGTGGGATGCGTATAGCGTTCTTGGCTAAAAACTTTTAGAGTACCCCTCGTAATGATATTTTTTTTTGTGGACCGTGTTTGAATATGCTTATTTTCGTTCCTTTTTTCAATCTTCGCTGAGCGCAAATGACCGTACAGTTGATGTGTCCCTAAAAACTACAACCAACCAACCAACTTTTTTGTAATAAATATCTTTACAAATTATATAAAATATTGCAGTTTTATTCATTTAGAATTAGTTTGTGAGTGTATTAAAGAATTGGTATATAACGACATATTACTGCCAAGATTTTCTACAAGGAATTGAGGTGGAAAATTCTTTCACAGTACTTTTTGTAATTGCAAAATTTAATAGAATTATAACGTCCTATAAAACGAAGAATGTTTTCATTATGGCCTTATAAACTCAGTCGTAGTGCAGTGGGTTCTTCTAATCAGGCTTGTCCAATCTGAAATTCAAGGACCACATCCAGAAGCGGTTTATATTGCAGGAACAAGGTAAAATTGATTTAGTAAAAACGACAAGTTGAAGGTTTGAAGAAGCCTTCTTTAGGATAAATATTTAAACAGTTCACAGGTTATAGACAACCTTTTAACGACGCGGAAGTAATGATCTCACTGTTTCAACATTTTTTTTACAGAAAACATTAAAATCACAAGCTTTTGTTGTTTTCAGCGAACATATTGATATTCCCATCTCATAATTTACCGTCTTGGGCGGCTTTCGTCAGAACCAAATCCGATTTTGACTAAATCAAAGCCAATAAGAGATCCATGATTACTCACAATCGATATTCACATACGACTCAATATTTCATGAACTCGACTAACCCTTCCTTCACCATCACCATCATCATCATTATCAGCAACATCACCATCATCCACTTAACAAGGGAAGCGGGGAATGATGGAATGTTAATGGGATGGACTGGTGCTTCAAAATAGGTTCATAATTGGATATATTGAGGAGACTTTTCGTAAAATTTTCCACTCGATCGATGTAGGTCCATCAATCATCAAGCAACCAGTCCCTCCGAAAAATAGTTTAGCGCAGAAACATTCATCCGACTGAGGCTGTCGTAAGGAAATGAGATTGATTTTCCATGAATTTTGTCTTGCTAATTGAGTCTTAGAATTTTGATTCTTTTTTGTCCTTTTGATAAATAAGAAGTCTTTATTCACGAGCGCAATGCAAATTTTTATCTCTGTTTCCTTCCCTGACAGTCGATTGTGGCATCGAAATGTGACTATGTGCGCAAGAGTAGGGGTTCCTCTTTAAATACCCCAATTTTTTTTACGCTTATTTAGGTGAATCACACTGTCGTAGTGTCCGCATTCAGCGCATGTTCCTCTTCCTTCCCTGGGGTCATTTGCTTCCAATTCTAATGAGAACCCCAGAGACAATATTTATTTAACCGCGACGACAGAGAATGACGAGTCCGTTTCCAGCGAAAGTTCCTGTGTCAGCAAAATGGTTGTTTTCCTAGTTTTTTTTTTTTAAAGATTACATAGAAGGCGAAGAAAAGAAAGGAGGAGGAGAAGAAAATTTTTGTTAATTTGTTTTCATGTACACAGAAAATTGAAATGGAAATTAGGATTATGTTTTCTTTCTTTAGTTAAAAAAAATTTATTTACTCGCTCACGGAATTGCGCCATGCGTTCTTCATTTTGCAAAACTTAGTTGTAAAAATAATCAAATATAAAAGAGAGAGAAAAAAGATTTAATCCTTTTCAGGCTTCCCTTTTCTTTTTTCCCCTCTCTCTCTTTGGACTGCTCGTGACCTAAAGTTTTCGTCTCATTGGTTGATTTCGACACGCCACTGCGTTTTTCCGTGGATTGTAAGGTGTCTTTCTTGTATGTGTGTTGTGTTGTCCCCCTCGTGGTTACACAACGGCGTCTGTCACGCAAACTTTCGCAATGCGATCGACGTCATGTTGTAGGAGGATGAGGAGGCAGAGGAGTCGATCGATTCTATTTTTTAATATTATTTTATTGGATGTTTACAAGCGAAATGAAACGTATGACAAGTGCCACAATCTTTAACAAGATTCAATAAGAATTCAGCCATTTAAGATGTAAAAAAATATGATGAAAATCTATCATCCCCTATAAAATACAAAATTAAAGATGATTTTAATTTTTTCCCATATACGAGTGGGATTTTAATTTTATCATATCCCAAATATGATAATCCAGACTACGGTTTGACTCAATTAGAGAACATAATTATTCTATTACTTTTCCTCTCTGTAAAATTGCATTCTCTTATCTTTAATGCACCAAGTATTTTGTTTCTGTATAAAATGAAAGTGGATCTGAATGAAGTTTCCAAGATCTTTCGGTGCTATTGATTTTGAACTTTGTTCATGAACGTTTCAATTAGATTTCTTTATTCCTGTCGCTGGAAACGACATTCCAGCCGAGTTTGACATCAAAGCCTCTAGGCTGCTATGCAAGAGGTATAGGGGAACATTTCATGAGCAATGTTTCCATGAAAAATGGCGTCTCTTTTATGAACAAGTTACGGATTATTTTTATAAGATATCGCGCACCTACATTGCAGCCAAACAGATAAAGCGCTGAAATATTAAATTAAAATGTTTTTAAGTTTTGTGATAGCAATGCAACAAGGTTGGTGAAAAAAATGGAAAATGCTTTCACGCTTGATATAAAGTTCATTTGAAACAGTCAGCGAATGTCCAATTTTGCTTTGATAGGAACAACGATAAAACTTTTGAATATGTTAACTCCCCGAAGATAACTATTATTAATCAAATGAAAAGCAAATACATTTGTTACGGATTAAAATTTCATTTGATGTTAAATGGATTATGATGAATTTAGAAGCGGTGTAAAATAGCTTTTTTCATACGGCACAGTGTGCTCAGAACTTCAATTGATTTGAAACTGTAAGCAACACACTCTAACCAATAAATGTAAATTCTATATTCTATATAAATAAAGAACAATGTTTGTGGGTTTGTTTGTTTCTTATCCAAAACTACAGTTTTATTCTGATCTTGATGAAGTTTTGCACACTTGATCTTCAAAGCAAGAGGAAGGTCACCTAGACCACACAGAGTGATGAATGACCAAGTTTTGCTTCAAGACATCGACAGCAGAGTGCAACTGCACCAACAGATTACCAAACAGTGAATAATCCCACTCAGATGGTTGAGATTGCAGAGCACAGAGACACAAACGATCATCCACTGCCACCCAGAAAGAGTTTTTTCGTGGTAGTTATTGTTGACATATCTATCTATCTTCTTCTATATATATAAAGAAGGATGTTTGTTTGTTTGTTTGATTGTGGGTTTGTTTGTTTTTTATAAAATCTACAATTTTATTCCGATCTTGATAAAATTTCGCATACATGACCTTCAAAGCATGAGGAAGGTCAATGTCTACCTCAGATTTCGAAAAAATAATAATTATTGATAAAAAAAAATGATATGGTTATGACAGGGCATATTAATGAGAAATATCTCATGACCAACAATGCAAATACAAGTTTGTGCAACAATAGGTATCAACAATGGTGTCAACACGCAATGCACCAACACTATGCAAGGATCAACAATATATGTCTCATGACAAACAATGCAAGGCAAAGTTTGTTCAATATAGATAAGGTTGAATTTGTAACAATGCATAGAAATCCTGTTATTAAGGCTTTTCTTAGAAAAGAGAATTCTTAGTATTTAACAATTTCTTGAAAATCTTTAAAAATGATCAGTAACTGGAGATAATGAGTTAGCAGACTATTGAGAAAGAGTGAAAGACGATAGAAGGAAGCACTCCTTTAGCTCTGCGCTGTATTGAGCAAATGGTAAGCAAGTAAATAGAAGAATCGGCGACCGCTAGACTACAGACAGTGATGAATGGCCAATTTTTGCTTCAAGACATCGAAAGAAGAAAGGAAATTGCAACAACATCAAGTGTAATTATCCCGGGCAACGCCGGGTCCTCTGCTAGTCTTTTCTTTCTTTATATATAAAGAAGGATGTTTGTGGGTCTGTTTGTTTGTTTGTATGTGGGTTTGTTTGTTTCTTATGCAAATCTATAGTTTTATTCCGATCTTGATGAAATTTTGCATACTTGACCTTCAAAGCATGAGGAAGGTCACTATCTACCTCAAATTTCGGAAAAATAACAATTATTGATAGAAAATCGATATTCATGGTTATGGCAGGGTATATTAATGAGAAATATCTCATGACCAACAATGCAAATAAAAGTTTGTGCAACAATAGGTATCAACAATGGTGTCAACATGCAATGCACCAACA
Source organism: Rhysida immarginata (assembly GCA_023313115.1). Lineage (NCBI taxonomy): Eukaryota > Metazoa > Arthropoda > Chilopoda > Scolopendromorpha > Scolopendridae > Rhysida > Rhysida immarginata. The sequence continues at coordinate 1,021,208 of JAHWFO010106844.1, forward strand.
CTATGCAAGGATCAACAATATATGTCTCGTGACCAACAATGCAAGGCAAAGTTTGGCAATATATGTCTCGTGGGCTTTTTATAAGAGTAGCTCTATACATTTGGCTAATAAATTATGCAAAAGACAATTTGGTAACGCATGCGCAATTAAACATTATTTAGTAAAAATGCTAATATTTCATCAAATATTTAATATTTTTCTATTCTGATTGCAGGGTGTTGTCTTTACTGTAGTTTGTCAAGTTTCCTGAAAATGGCATTGCATTGGGTTGAAAATCTTGCGTGTTATAAACAAAAAACTTACGAAAACGTTTCGACCTTTTTAAAGAAACCTTTATATCTCCATGAATATACGTGCTATTCTCATACAAATGAACACAGAAAAGTAAAACAAGCCTCTTAAGTATATGCTACAGCTACAATGCATTTCAAGCATTATTTTTTACAGGGTGATTCCAAATATTATTTTTTTGGTTCACTTCTTTGCTGGTCCCCTATTTGCCTTCGGGAGAAAACATTCGCTGAAATATATGAGGTGTAACATCCTTTTTATACCCCTGAAATTTCAGGATAATTCGTCAAATATTTTTCTAGATATACGACAAAACGTCTAAAATCGAAAGTGTCCAATTACTTTCTTCCAATCAGTATAGTTTTGCAGCAAACAGGGAGATTTTGTTCCACAGATTTCCATAGCCTGTTTTAAAGTTTTTTTATTTAAGTTTTTATATGATTGTGTATGTGTGTGTGTGTGTGTGTGTGTGTGTGTGTGTGTTGGGGGGGGGAGGTTAATGGTTAATTGTTTTATGAGTGATTTGGTTGATGCAATGATGTAATAAATTGTTTGCTATAATCAGATTATACATGGCAATAATGAATAAGATAAATTAAGAAATTTATGCTTTTTCTTATATTGTTACCTCGATTGAGGTAGTATTACCATAGATTGAGGTATTTCTTAATCTATGGTATTACTGTGTATGTACAGCCTATCCCAACTCATCATTCTGAGGTGTCCCCCCCCCCCTCCAAAGAGGAGCAAGCTTGGCAGAAAATCCCAGAAATCACAGGATATGCAGGATAGGCGTGCTGCAGAGACCCCAGAGCAGCACGAGGTACGACTTCAAGAGCAACAACTTCGTCAGGCCACAGCCCGAGAAGCTGAAACTTCTGCCAGGCAGCAGACCCGACTTCAGGCGCAGCAACTGCGCCAGGCTGCTGCCCGAGAAGCTGAAACTTCTGTCAGGTGACAAACCTGACTTCAGGAGCAGCAATTGCGCCAGGCTGCTCCCGAGAAGCTGAAACTCCTGCCAGGCGGCTGATCAGATTTCAAGAGCAGCAACTGCGTCAAGCCGCAGCCCGAGAAGCTGAGCCTCCTGCCAGGCAGCAAATCCGACTGCTATTGGACCAGGCCCGTCATGCTACAGCTCGAGAAGCTGAGACTCCTGACCACCGTCATAATCGCCAACTGACTGAGAGGGCTCAACATGTATCTGCTACTGCAAGAGCCTGGCAGGCCAAGCTCAATGATGCTTTCAGTTGTGATTGCATCTTAGCATATGAGCTTAATCCACGTCTGGCCATTGGAAGGATGTCACAGCGCTGTCAGTTCTGCAGTGCCCTTAAGTGGAAGCGTGAAACACCAAGTATGTGCTGCTCCAGTGGCAAGGTGCGACTTCCTCCAATCTTGCCTCCACCAGAGCCATTGTACTTGCTGCTTCTCGGTGAGTCTGCACAGTCAAAAGCATTCCTTCAAATCATCCGGCTGTACAATTCGCTTTTTGCGATGACGTCATTTGTTCCTCATAAAGTGAAGGATACTTGGATGCCAACATTCAAGAATCAGGGTCAGGTGTACCACCGAGTTGGGGCTCTGCATCCCCGTCCGGGAGAGGCTCCTATATTTCTTCAGATTTACTTCCTTGGATCAGAGATGGCTGAGGCTCAGAGACGTTTAGGGATGTTTCCTGCTAAGAATGCTCCATGCCAACAACAACTATACAGGGTGTTTTTGAATTGAGTACAGATTTTTTGGGAGATGATAGAAGAGGTCCTTCGAAGTATTTTTGTCATATGAACATGGGGTCCTCGCAGCTCCGTTTACTTACAATACTGCATTGAACAATCAAATGACACCGGGACGCAGTGTGCGTTGGTAGGCCTAGATTATTTTATTTTTAACAATTAACACAAGCAATCCACTGTAAGTAATTGTTTGCAAAGAAATTTCAAGGTGCACGTGCAAACATACCTTGGTTTCCTGAAGGAGGAGCTCCCTGGTCTTCTTGAAGATGTTCCACTAATGACCAGACATTTGATGTGGTTTTAACAGGACGACGCACCTTCGCATTACACAAGAGCAGTTAGAGATTACCTAAATGAGACATATCCTGGTCGTTGCTTGGCCACCGAGATCGCCAGATCTCACACCGATGGATTTTTTTTTATGGGGAAGCATAAAATCAATGGTGTACTCCGAACCCGTAGATACCGAAGAAGAATTGGCGGCTCGTGTTGTCGCGGCAGCAGGTGACATCAGCGACCGTGCAAATCAGCTGTTTCCACGCGTACATCAATCCATCATAAGGCGTTGCGAATTATGCTATGAAGCAAATGGCGGTCATTTCGAACAATTACTGTCAAAGTCATGCAGTAGATTGCTTGTGTTAATTGCTAAAAATAAAATAATCTAGGCCTACCAACGCACACTGCGCCCGGTGTCATTTGATTGTTCAATGCAGAATTGTAAGTAAACGGAGCTGCGGGGACCCTATGTTCATATGACAAAAAAATACTTGTAAGGACCTCTTCTATCATCTCCCAAAAAATCTGTACTCAATTCAAAAACACCCTGCATACGTTCCTTCAAGACTGCGATGGAGCAACAGCACAATTCCACAGCAGACTACAGGATCAGACAAGCGACCTCCTGGCCAACACCGGGGTCCCTTCAATGAACCCTCAGTGGATGAGGTGGCAATCCTGATGATAGGCGAGGGTGGAAGTCCCCGTGACATTAATTTGCAGTCTCGCAATGCTCCAGTCCAGGCCATTCAGGACACCCATCGCTCATACGATCCCCTGCAGTACCCTCTGCTTTTCTGCAGGGGTGAGGATGGATATGACTTCTCCCTCATGCAAGCAGCTCCAGCCTCAGGAGATCCAAGGCCAAACAAAAAGGTCTCCTGCAATGACTATTATGCCTACCGCATTATGTTTCGAGCCAATGACTTTAACCCTCTGCTGAGGTGCCAGCGCTTCATGCAGCAATATGTAGTTGACATGTTTGCGAAGGTGAAGAATACGAGACTGCGCTGGATAAGGAACAACCAGGACAAGCTTCGGGCAAAGGAATATGGTCTCCTGAGAGATGCTGTAGCCAATGATAACAATGTCACTGCTGAAAATGTGGGCTGCCTAGTGGTTCTTCCTTTATCATTCACAGGAGGTCCACGGTATGAGTATGCTCAGAATGCCATGACCTATGTTCGTAACAGAGGCACCCCAGACCTCTTCTTCACCTTCACATGCAATCCAGGCTGGGAGGAGATAACTGTGGAGATGATTCCAGGACAGAGAGTCACATAATCCTCTCACCAAATAAGATTGGTGTTCGATTAAAAAGATTATGTGGACTTCTTTCCGGCAAGTAAAAGGTACGAGAGTGGTCTTCAAAAGATTAACCCTTGAATTCCGCTCGATGCACCATGTTTGAACTTCATACAAAGCATATTGCATTAGGTCCAATAAGGTAAGTTTATCAATTCCAGATACTGTAACGATTAATAGATAGAGGGAGATAAGGGATCGGTAAAGACATTCCATTGCTCCGACATCTTCAGTTAACGGAGGCGGCTTTGTTGGAAGTCATAGCGACTATAATGAAGCAAAATATGAATTCTACCATTAGTGGGCGTCGGATTCAATAATAAAATATGAGAGATTGTCAATTAGCAACTTATCTGCAACCCGAGATTTCGGGCGCGGCTCTTTTCAGTCCTGCTACATCGTCTCTCCTACTAATGAAAACGGACACAAAAAAAGACATTTAAATAAGAATTCTCCACAACCACAAGGATTCTAACAAAAAATAACCGTGGCTTTATTTTCTGATTCTCCGTTCAATCTTGATTATAATTACAACTCAACAATAAACTTTGATCCATTTTTGTATTTTAAACTTGATGCGGTTATATGGTTTATCGCTCACGGCGTCAGAAAATTAAAAAAAACAAACTTTTAATTAACAATAAATGGTAAATTATAGCTTGGCCAGTATCATAACTACAAATTACTAAAGTGATTCATGTCCGTCTAGTTTTACATTACACATTCAAGGATTAGGATCCACTAGCATATAGTAGGGCTCAATTTCTGGGTAAGTATAGTTCATTTTATCTTCCTTTCTCTTTTCCATTGCTTTAATAATATTTATCACTCTACACAGCTTTCTTTAATCATTTCTTTCTCTCTTACAGGTTCATACAGGTTTAGTCTTTAGGTAGATACAGTTATACACAATTCCTGTGACGTGTCAACTACGTATTGAAACGAAGTAAGCAATTAGAATATTTGTATCGTTTCTTTTTGCCTAGCGCACGATTAGTCCCATTAATATCTTAAGTGTTTGCACTTAGTTTCTTTTAAATGTCAAAGCTTAATGGACAATTAATCTCTTTTCTTTTCTTCTTTCTTTAGGTAAGTTTCACTAAATCGGATAAGCATGCTCTCGAAAATTAAAGTTCTTTTGTTTTGACCGCATGGAATTGATGCAAGTAAGTTTAGGAAAGGGGAATTCTAAAATCTACGCTAATAATAACATTGGATAAGGTAGGGACCCCAAAACAGTTTATGGGAATGCAACGGTTTTGAGGATATTAGTCGGGAGGGGGGGGAACTTACGGCACCGAATCTTCTTCATTTATAATCTCCATGGTCAATCTATGCGCTCGATAGCGTCCAGTCTTCAACGAACATCTATTCTACGACTCATCTAACACTTCTTGCGTCCGATGGCTGCGGAGTTCTGCATTCTCATTCCGAACATGTTTGGCGTCACGCCGGCAGCCAACAATTCTAATAATAAAAAAAAATCATCAACAGGAGTCTCACACGGATAGCCCGTTTACTGTTTTCAGTACCGGATAGGCCGTTTCCAATATCTTTTCATTTCACATTCGGATATGTGGAATATCTTCATTCCGTCGCTCATCGAGTATTTATTAAACTTTTGAACAATTCTTTCCGTATCGATATCTCCTTTAATAGTAAGGAGGAGGAACTTCATATTTGCTCATGAGGAGCGTTCTGTTTTTCGACTTTAGGCCGTTTTCACTTAGCTCCAAACTTTGCCCATTATGGCGGACTTCGTTTTTGTTTCTGCAACTAACTGGCCTCTTCTTCTTGTCCTTTTTTTATTATTATTGATATTTTTTGTCGTTAAGAGAACAGAAAACCTTTTTAACGCGACGATTGTCGCTCGCATATTTACCATTGTTGTTTTTTCCATTGTTTACCCACTCTTCAAAAGCACAATTTTCATCGCTTTATTCTTGGACGAGGGGCAATAGGCGGGGCCATCGATATAACGGGCCCCAGCCAACACCTCCTAGAGAGAAGGCCTGCGGACCAAAGGTGTATGCACTGTTACATCAAGCGGCCAAATTTAGGGCTTATTATTGGTAGAAATACGATAACAATAGCCGCTTGATGGTGATGTAACAATGTATACACCTTTTGTCCGCAGGCCTTCTCTATAGGAGGTGTTGCCCCAGCGCGGAAGAGTCACCTGACCATCTTAGTCCGGCCAACAATCCATTGTTCATTATTTCCAACAAACGAAAAAATACTGATTGTTAAAATCCAAGATGGAAACAATGAAGATTGGATTGTTGGCCGGACTAAGATGGTCAGGTGACTTTTCCGCGCTGGGGCAACGCCTCCTATAAAGAAAGCCTCAGCACTGAAACGTCATACATTGTTACATCATCATACTTCGTCCTTTGTTAACCGCATTTCTACCAATAATAAGCTCTAAATTTGGTCGACCTATGATGATGTAACAATGTATGACGTTTCAGTGCTGAGGCTTTCTTTATAGGAGGCGTTGGCTGGGGCTCGTTATATCGTTGGCGCCGGGCAATAGGTGAATGATGTCACCTCAAACAATTTTATTTTTTCTATATCTTCAGTTGGTGATATGAGACGCGTAGGAGGAGGGAGACCCATAACGTCCAATCGTTTTGGAACGTTACAATACGTAGATGACAATGTCATCCGCATATCCTTGGGCCACAGTTGTTTAACTTAAAAATAAGGTCGTCCATCACCAGGTTCCAAAGCAGGGGGGAAAGAATACCACCCCTGTGGGCAGCTCCTGGAGGGTCGAACCTCAATTTCCTCTCCCAAAAATTAGGAGACAATAATTCTGTCCGCCAAAAGGGTTTGAATCCATTTACTAAACAGTGGAACAGTTGCTTTAGAACTTAAAGCATTGGCAATCCAAGCATAAAAGGTATTGTCGAAAGCTCCCTCAATTTCGAGAAATATTGCAAGGCAACTTCTGTAGATATTAACATGTAAGGGACATTACATCCCAATAGTTTCTCTAATCCGCCTATCAATAATATTTTCGAAGCATCTAAGTACGAAAGAAGATAAAGTAATCGGTCGAAAGCTTTTGGCCAAGTCTTAGCGGCCCTTACCAGGTTTCGGAATAAAGACCACTTTGACCAACCTCCATTAAACTAGCCCTAAAGATAGTACATAGGATCGGTGAGATCACATCCGATATTTGCTGAAGCAAGATTGGCGTGATTTCATCCGGTCCAAGAGATTTGTATGGTTCAAAAGATTTAATTGCCCATACATCTTTATTACGTGTAATTACTTCCTTGGCCGTAGCCCAACTATCCTTGGAAATATTGCAGGAAGAATCCAAACAATTAATATCCAAAGGTTTGCAGAGCTTGGCACCTGGGAAGTGAGTTGCCATAAGAGTCTCGAGGGCATCTTTAGCATCCCTCGTGAATTCACCAACAAAACTTTGATTTTCTCTCTTTAAAAATTTGTTGAGTCTAGCTCCTTCTTCAGTCTTTTGAACTGATTCGCAGAACTTCCTCCACGAAATATGTTTAGCCGTTCTAATGGCTTTATTATATTTAGCGAGGGCAGGCTTGTAACTATGTCAATCGTTGGTCTTTTTTAGCTTCCCTAAAAAGCTTCCTAACAATTCATCTATGCTGAAAAAGATCGTAATTCCATCACACCCAACTGGACCTACTTCTCTTTCTCAGCAAAGAACAATTTTCGTGATACGACTGAACCAGGGCTTGTTGCAAACCATTCACACTCAATTCCAGGAAAACCGGAAATCGCGAAACGAACGTCCTCACGAAATTGAGTCCAGTTCGTCCGCTAGGATCCCTAAAGGTCCTGTCCCAGTCCTCATCGGTTAGAAGAGAGAAACGTATATGTTGGTGGTCAGCCAAAGATGGAAGAAGCAAATGTGATGTCAATAACCTCCCTTCTTACTGAAGTAATGAAGATTGGCTTGTTACCTAGATTAAAAATTTCCAAGTTATTTTCTAAGACGAAGTCAAATAAAAATTTACCTCTCAGATTGGTGTTAGAGGTCCCCCACATTATGTGGTGAGCATTTGCATCACAGCCAAAAACGATTTCCACGTTATGGCTGATCGAAGTTCCCCATATCCTTCTGAAGTCATCATTTATGGGTGTAAACTCCTATAATGGAAGTAACCTGAGACAAAGATAAAACCTTAGTTTCTTCCTTCCATTCGAAGGGGGATTTTTGCTACGGCCAAGTCCTTGGAACACAGTTGACACATAGGCAGAGCATTAATATTATTTTTAATCAATAAGAAGGCTCGGGGAGATAAGCATGAAAAATCATAGATTAGCTTATCTCCACATACTCAAACCTCTAATTCCACCTTTGGAAATCCAAGGTTCTTGAATTAGAGCTATGTGAATGTCCTCAGCCAGGAAAGTTCCACTGAGGTTGGTTACCGCCAGTTTTTTATGCTGTAGGTTTGCTTGAAAGCACCTCAGCATCCGGTAGTGAGTGTGTTTTGAAACAGCCATACCACTATCCTCGCCAGAGGCCGCACGCTGTAAAGCATACGGCGCCTCAGGTTCAGAAGCAGCATGCTGATTACGTACAGTTAAATTCAACAGAGGGTATTTCTGCCATGTCGATGTCAGCTGCAAGTTTCTGGTTCCCCGCAGGCTCTCCAGATGGAGTTATGGGTTTATTACAATCCATAGACTGGTGTAATAATTGCAGGATTGACGGTCCATCCTGGGGATGCCTGTATACCGGGATAAGGCTAAATACTCCTGAGTGTCGCCAGGTAGACAGGAGGCTCCGTTAAAGACACTATGACCGAAGTGCCATCCATCCTTCAGCACGGGTCGCATAACACCTTGTTTCGGGAGTTGGTCTGCGTCCCCTTATTAGATATTCGGGGATGTCCTAAGTTGTATTCAACCTAGGATATTCGGCTATTCGCCACGTGCCGACGCACCCAGTAGCCGCTCAAGCCGATGGGCTCTCTATAGTTAACAATAATGTTCCAAACCAAAAAACGCATTATGGGTGATGCAATAATCATTACGGAGTTTAAATTTTTGTCATACAGAATACACTCGTTTTGTGATTTTAGATATTGCGAAAAGCTGGCATGTGCAGTGTTTGTGGTCCCATATTCTATTGTGAGGACAGACGCGAGTAAGGAGACGCCATGATTCTGTAGACTCGTCCATTGATGAATAAATAAAAGGTGTATGTATTGTATAAAATATTTATTTGTTTGTTTTATTCTAAAAACATTATCATGATTCAATGCTTCGGACTGCAGATTCGAAACTAAGTCATCTTTTCTGATAAACATCATTCTAAAATAACATAATTTTATGATCATCATCATCATTGCTCACCATGGAGATTTAACAAATATTTTTTTTTAAATGTAACACAAATGTAATGTAATTGATGCACTGTGAAATATGTTAAAACAATTCTTTTTTATGATTTAGCCACATATACAAATATTGCAAGAATTGCAGAGGATTGATGGCTTCGATTTAGTCCTGCATGGTGTAGAATTCACATCTTCCTCGATTATTGCTCATTACAGGCCAATACCTCTTGCTGAAAGTTTGATATCCTTTAACTTCCAAAGAATGTCCGTTACTAGGCAAACTAGGGTGCTCAAGACTTGCGTATTAATATATTCCCATACGTCATTAAAAGACTATCCCTTTAACCTCATGGGAGGATGAATAGCACGCAAACATATTCATATGTAATAAATATTGTCCCTATCTTGTCACATAATTTATTATTACATCCGTCTTATAATTGATACTTTTACGCATAAAATGTGATTTTTTTTCAACAACTGTTCAAAGGTAAATTTGCTCTGTAACTTGGCTGTGGTTGCCAAAAAATAATAATTTTCTCCGATTGCAATAAAATTATACGGTGTGAGCAAATCATTGAGAAGAGGAGGGGGTCAAGCGCAGCGTTGCGTAATTATCGATGGGGGAGGGGCCCGGAAATGCACTACGGGTACATAATAAGGGGAAAGGGGAGTTAAAAATAAGCCAATTTTCGTTACGTAATTTATGGCGACCCCTAATCTTGCCTTTGAGAATGAAAGCATTACCTTTGAAATACAGGGTGGCCCAAAAAAACTTACTCACTTTAAGAGCTGAATAACGGTTTTATTAATGAGCAGATTATAATGATATTTTAACATGTTCATACTGGCATAATGCGGAAATATTTCCAATCATAAAATATGCAAATTAGTTTAAATCGTTTTTTGGCCGCTACAGTGCGTAGCTTATTGGGAAACGTAACGTTCCAACATGAAGGCGCGCCGCCACACATAATCATCCCTGTAAAACTTTTCTTGCTTTCTGTTTTATTAAAGACCCATTGATTGGACGAAATGTTCCAATAGCGTTGGTTTCTCGATTCCGGACCTTAATCCCTGTGACTATTGATTATGGGGATTTCTAAATAGGCAGAGTTTATCTTACCAGACCAACAACTCTGTGAATCTATCAGAAGAGAGATAGCTCAAATCTATGAAGTTCGGCCAATGAAAAATGTAAATCCCTTATTTGCATATTTTTCCGCATTATGTCAATATGAACATGTTAAAATATCATTATAATCTATTCATTAATAAAACCGTTATCAGCAGTATAACTTAAAGTGAGTAAGTTTTATTTTTGAACCCTGTACATATTCCGCGTTTCATATCTCGGATGTTTTTCGTAGTTAGAAGTTCCACACGACAGGTATTTTTTTGTATTTTTTAAAACCACCTGAGCAGGGTTTTTTTTTTATTAAAATTTAATTTCTAAACTTGCTTTATTTGTATGTAATATGTCATACACATTCAGCAATTTTGTTACAGTCTTTTAGGATTTTTATTTCGTATATTCAATAAATATATGAGTTGTGAGCATAGATTGTTTGATGAGTTGTCATTTTAGTTAAATCAAAGATGGGGTAATAATAAATCGTTGTCAGATTACCGGGGTAATAATTTTGACAGCGAAAGGGTAATTTATTATCAAGTCCAGAAGAAAGGAAGAGGTAACTTGAGATATTTACTCCGGGAGTAATATGAAATTGACTTCAGATTACTGGGAGGCACTTTGATGACTTGAATGCTGCGCCGAACGAACGTAGCCTGATAATGTGAATATGATAATGATTTCACGGTCTATGACTAGTTTATGTCATAGCTAAGAAACGAACTTCATACTCAGCTAGCCAGCAATACATATATTATGGCCAAACCCTGAAATTCGAAAGGTGTATCATATCTTGTACAGAGGGTAGATTATCGCAGAACGATAATCTGCGGCACTTACTCCTTCGAGTGAGTTTTGCACCATCCCAATAACTAACGGCTGCTACAAGATGACAGTAGCAGCCGGGATCGACGGCTTAACGTGCTCTCTGAAGCACGGGGTTCATGATGAAAGAGCTGCTGGCGGACGAACAAACCAGTGGGTATCCAGCACTGGTCACTCAGCAAATGGGTCAGACTAAGGTCCCCCAACAGCTGTACCCCAAAGAGCCGTCCCACCCAGCAGTGGTCCTCAAGCCACTGGCTGTCACCCAGCCAGCAGCTGGCCGCGCTTGAAGTTGCTTAACTTCTTCGATCGGCTTGCCCGAGACAACCAGGCTACGGCCACCCCCGACCAAAAGGTGTGGCCGAGATTCGATATACTTGAACTGACCAGTATATTTGTCACTTTGACCGACCATTTTGCAAAGTTGTGGGAAATGCCTGGCCTAAATTCGATGTGCTGATCAAGTAGGCGGCACATCTCTTGCATTGGAATTTGTGGCATAAATAAAATCTTGCAACATTCCAAGAAAGAGCTTTATCTGTGACGTAGAAGTAATATTATATTCGTAAATTTTAAAGTCTAGCTAAAATTACTATTAAACGACGGGAATTCATTTAATTCTTTCCAAATTTATGTCTATTTTATTGCTCAACTAAGTACAATAACCCCCCCTCCCCGGCAAAAAGTATTAGTTCACTCAAGGCTCTCTAGATAATTGTTGTTTATAATTGATTGACACTTTATTTTACGCAGGGGAGAGAAATCTTCTCTAATTTAAATATTGGATGATTCCATTATTTTTCAGTTGTTAGGATTGGTTAAGAGCAGGTGAACTAAGACTTATTTCTCCGATGAAGGATGATCTATTACTTTTTTCCCAAAGGGGAGGAAGGTATATAATTTTTTACATATTTATTATTGTGTACATTTTTTATTACTTCATGGGAAAACAACTATTTAGGCCGTTACTTATTAGGAGCTTTAGCATAAAAGCTACTTATAAGAATGCGCTCTTGGTCTGTAAGTTTATCAGGAAGTCCAGCCGTCCGTCCGCCGTTTGCACGATAACTTGAAAACGGATTAACTTTTTCAAATTCTGTTTTCAGAAATATGACCGTCAAAGTCTTAGCTCGGCCATATCAACTTTTCAGAATTTTTCGTGGACCCCTTCAAGTCGAATTCACATGCTAATCAAATGAGTGTAAAGAATACCAAGATAACCGCATGTCATATAACAATCGATTTGTCAAGAAGGAATACATTGTTACTTTCTGTTCATCTTTTAAGCATTACTGACATCGGCGCGCGCACGTGAAATCGCTTTGTCGACGCACGATTGCTCAAGTGCTCATAATCTATAGACCTTTTCATTATGTCATCTCATGGGCGCCGCCATTACGGTCGTGCAAAAAAAATAAAAAGTAGAAAACGTGAGCTACACCGAATCAAAAGAAGAAATCGTATTAGAACGAAAATATAGTAAACCCTATAGTTCGTGCAATAGCTCGTTATTTCTGCAGCTTCGCCATGGGACAATACGACGCCTGGGAGTCAAAAGACCGTGTGCAATGGCGGACAACTACAGTGTCCCTCCTGACGGACAATATGTTCTCTAAAAAGGTCTATATTATTAAGTAGCGGAAGAATGGAGCTACTTATTGGTTTTATAATGTCAGTCCGTCCCCTTCATAATTTCTACATTTTTTGAGGTAGAAGTTTGGAATTCGGAATGTAGCTTCCTACGGGCATGTCCATCTGCACTATTTAGTTTGATTTTGATTGGTACACGGGGGTCGGAATTACGGGAGTGGGATTCAGAGATGACAACATACCTATATGCTATTTAGGTACGTAACGGCGTGAAATTCAGTATCCAGATTCCTCTAGGCAAGATCTACAGTACTATGATGTTTAGGCCCAATTGTTCCAGGGGGGGTCGGATTTGCGTGGGTGGCAGTCACTTGGTCTTTGGAACTATGGCAACGTATGGCATGTGATATATCATACGTTCGGAAATGATGAGAAAGGAAAGAAGATACGGTTTTTTTTTTTACATTTTCTACATATTACATTCGAGAAAATCATTTTTTTGATTAAAAACCTTGAGGAGAGGTAAAAAGTGCAGATAAAGGGCTAAAAATAGATGACTGCAGGATCTGCTACTTCCCTTACTCTCCTCGTGGGGGGGGGGTAATTTCTTTTTAATAAATGTATATATGCATTTCTGCTTCAGTGCTAAAGCTCCTCCTTGGAATGTTTACAAGATTTTATTAACAAATATACTCGTTGAAATGATGTCGTTTTCCATAGAGCCTAGAGTGATCTAATATTTTTGCCAGGGGTTGTAATTGAGTAATTGACTTATTGAGCCTCGACAAAGCCATTATCACGTGCGCGTGCCTATGTCAATAATGATTAAAATATGAACAGAAAATGACAGTATATTCATTCTTGACGAATCAATTGTTATATGACGTGTCATTATCTTGGTATTCTTTACGGTCACCGATTTAGCACGCGAATTCGACTTGAAGGGTCCACAAAAAAGCTTGAAATGTTGATACAGACCTTGATTGTCATATTTCTGAAAACAGAATTTGAAAAAGTTAATCCGTTTTCAAGTTATCATGCAAACGGCGGACGGCCGGATAAACGTACAGGCCAAGCGTGCATTATAAGTAGCTTTTTGCTAAAGCTCCTAAGGGCCGCCGCAAATTCATATATTGCTAGCGTAGTCTCAGCTAGCGCAATATCGGCTGGCTCGGAACTATATTTTTCTTGCTCAAGGTCGAGGATCAACGTCACACTTTGCTCGCTCGCACAATGCGCGAGCGCCACACGGCCTTAAATTCCGACTTGCAGAAACTCGTGATTTTGCCCCAGCTTATGTACAATTTGTCACTTTCACATCATAAAAATCAATATATTCTGTAACCCCAATAACCTCTATAAAAATCAATAATCACGGTTTCTATTTGAGTAGACCAATTAATTTTTATCGAGGCCATTTGAAAATGATTACTTGCTGTTCGACGCGCGATGCCATTGGATTGAAGCTAGCTAGTGAATGCACCACCAAAGTTGAAATTTCCCAACTTAGACGTTTGCAGTTTTTCAGCGATCGCGCAGGATCGAGCATTTCAAAAAACTTGCTCCCGCGCTCATGCGCAGTTGCTTGGTTGTGCATTTTACGCTAGCGCTAAAATGAATTTGCGGCGGCCCTAAAAATGAAACAGGCGAAGGGTACGGAGGGAAAAACACTTGCAGAATATTATCATAATAAAATCTTGCAACATTCCAAGAAGGAGATTTAGCTCCGGCAAAACGATCGTTACGTGGGCGTGCCCATGTCAACAATGCTTAAAAGATAAACAGAAAGTAACAATCTACTCATTCTTGACGAAGCGATTGTTTTATGACATGTCATTATCTTGGTATTCTTTTCGGTTACTGTTTTAGCACGTACCTGTTTTAGCATCAACTTGAAGGGGGCCCACAAAAAGCCTGAAAAGTTGATATGCAGGGTGTTTCTAAATTATCTCCCGTGTTATACATGTTTATTACTCAAAAATTATTACAGATTTTAACGTGATTTTTTTTATTCACAAAGAAAAACTCAAAAAGTTTCTTAGCCTCGCGTGAGTTGATAATGAAACACGCGGTTGGCGCGTGGTACCATTGTTGGCGCGTTGTTTCATTTTCCGCGAGACGCAGTAAACAATGGCGAGTGTTCAAGAAAAAGCTCAAACCGTGTTATGGCTTGCGGAATTTTTATTCAATGATTGCAGTTTAGAGAATGTCCAAAACAATGTTTAAAAAGGATCCTCCAAATCATAAGTCAATTAAGCTATGGCATGAAATTTTTTTAAACACAGGCAGCCTGCACGCAAAAAGGTGCTGGTAGACCTTCAGCGACACCACAGAGAGTAGAAAAGGTCAGGGAGGCATTCGATCGTAGTCTTCGTAAATCACTTCGCCAAGCGGCTCGTTAACTGGATACGCCAATGACATCCGTACATAAAATAGTAAAGCACCGCTTTCGTCTTACACCCTATAAAATCCAGATGATGCATGAACTGAAGCCAGATGACCGACCGAAGCGCATTGGTCTGTATTTATACCAAATTAATTTATACTTTATTTTTTAAATATTAAATCACTTAAATTTTTGAATATTATACTGTTATATTGTTAGATTTAAGACGTTTGCTGAGGATATGCTCCAAAAGATTGAGAATGATTCCACATTCCTTGAGATTTTGTTTTCTGATGAGGCAACATTCCATACTTTCGGAGCAGTAAACCGCCACAACTGCCGATCGGCCTCGGTGGCTCAGTGGTTTGCGTGATCGCCTCTGATGCCCGAGTACGCGGGTTCGATCCTGGCCGAGGACGACGAGGATTTTTCAGGGGGAAATCCTGAGATCACGCACTTCCTTCGGAAGGGAAGTAAAGCCGTTGGTCCCGTGTAGTCGTTTGCCGGCTGCACGTTAAAGAACCCTTGCGAGGCAAAATTTGCGGCCCCTATAACGCCGTCCTGAAATGGCCATAGCAGTTGAAAAGGACGTTAATACCAAACAAGCCAAACCAAACCACAACTGCCGCATTTGGGGCTCACAAAACCCCTACGTTCTAAGGGAGCATATACGCGACAGCCCATGAACCATGATCGAGTAATCGGACCTTTCTTTTTCGCTGAAGACACCATTACTGCTGCAACCTACCTAGATATGCTGGAGAATTGCCTGCAGCCCAACATAGTCTACCAACAAGATGGAGATAGAGTTTCGCTTTGACGTCCTTCACGCCATAAATGGGGAGAACATTGAAATTTATTAAGGCATGCTAAGAAACTTTTTGAGTTTTTCTTTGTGAATAAAAAAAATCAGGTTAAAATCTGTAATAGTTTTTGAGTAATAAACGTGTATAATACGGGAGGTAATTTAGAAACACCCTGTAGTTTTGATGGTTATATTTCTGAAAACAGAATTTGAAAAATGTAATTCTTTTTCAAGTCATCGCGCAAACGGTGGACAGCCAGACGGATAAACGTATAGACAAAGCGTGCATTCTTATAAGTGTTTTTTGCTAAAGTTCCTAATAAACAATAAATCAGTAAGAAGAGGGCCACAATTCATATTACTTTGCCAGCTCAAGGTGCGAAGATGCTTAAAAATTGAGATGCAAAATTTCCGCCACGGATAGTTGAGAAATATGCGCATTCATATACCAGATGTTGACAGAGGTCGCGGCGATCCAAGGATCGTTCTTGCAGCTGTCATGAATGTCGAGGGCGCTTTCCACAAACTAGGAACAGAACATGGCGGCGTTCTCAAACAACTGTATTCCAGAAGTTAATTTTCCACTACTTCTCACACTGAAATCCGTGGGCACATAAAAAAAATCATGACTTTTTTTTCTTCCGACTTTGGCCGATCGGCCCATGCTATTTCCAAACTGACCGGCCAAATCCCGAAATCAAGAAAAGATCGGACATTGCCCTTTTCCCGATTTAGCTGGACAATACCTACTTGGTCAATTCGGGCTTTGGCCATAACTTTTGCAGCAAATAGCAAAAGCCGTTGTTTCTTTAACTACCTGTACAAACCAACTTGGAAAATATCCAAACTGTAAAAACAAAGTGCATAAGTTACATAATTAAAAGTCACATTTTATATAGTAAACCACCACGAACGAACGATATAAAAAAATAATATACATATTCTAAATATTTGTATTTTCATGCTTCCTAAGAAATGGTCATTGAAATATTTTTTTCGTGTACTCATTAATAAATTATTGATCGTAAATATGACAAATATACACGAGTCTCTACGACTAATGAAAGCAATGAGTGATAAAGCGATGAAAGGTGCACTTGTTTTAATTTAAGTTCACATTAATGGAATTATTACAAATTTTATAAAATCGTTATCTTCATTAATTGAAGTAGTGGCTTTTATGAAGTTAATTTGAAATCTATTCTTTTAAATTATTTTTAGTGATTTTAAATTATTCTGACACTCACAATGAATTTACAATATAATCTTATATTGTGAAGCAAAGTTAATGTTCGACGATTAAAATAGACTTTGTCCACATTCCTCCTATACTTAACAGACGAAACGTTTTTCAGTCAAATGTTGTTTATTACTAAATCATTAATCAAAATATATGAACTATTACACATTGACTATTTTCTGTATTCTATCCTCCTTGATAGCGCTTGATATGCTCAGCGTATGTTTAATCATCTGCATATCGCTTAAAAGTATATTGCCCATTTCGGTACTTTTTTTTAATACTCAATAAAGTTCACTATTTTTTTTTTATCTTTAATGTGCAATAATATTTAACTGTTGTGTTCATCATTCCGTATGCCTTATCCATTCCTATTCGCAGTGAACGTTCCAACTTTAATAAAAAGCGGCCATTCGGGGCCACAAAAACCCATTCAAATGGCTCCGAGTGCATTTTTAAAAGTGCACCACAAACGACGAATTTTATGGCTGCTGGCATTCGAACTGAGTAGGAGGAAGAAAAGGGTCTAGGAAGCAAAAAAAAAAAATTCCTCTTTCTCTACGTGAAAACTGGGAGTCAACATCATTATCAGCCATAATCAAGGAAGGATGAGGGTCCCTTTTTTTCTGTTTATGAGAGAGAAGAAAGAATGGTAACCACAGCAACCGAAATTGACACTCCAACGTCCCAAGGCCGAGAGCTGAGAATGATGCACTTGATGGCTGCGCTCTTCACTCACTGGAGGCAGTTTTTTGATTAACAGATAAACCATCCACTCACAGACTATGCTATTAATAAATGCTAAAATTTAAATTAAATTCTTAAAATATTACTATTTCTGTTCACATATATATCCGACTAATGGTTCATAAAAATCACAGGTTTGAGTCCCGTTTTAGAACAAAAATGTGCGATTTCTTCCTCTCGTCATCATATTCATAAATCATCCTGTCATCGTCCCAATTAGTCCTTGCAACTTTTAAAAAAATAATTTTTAATACTCAATGTAGCCACGAAACAAAAGCAAAAACCGAAACACGATGATTGTAATCAAAACTTCGTAGAATTTAATTTTGAAGCTATGAAACGTAAGATGAGAAAGTTTTAAAGGGGAAAAAAAATCGTTCGACAGAGAGTGTCTTCCGTCAACGCTTACTATACATATAACATTGCAGACCGATTCACTAATGCTTGGGTCGACATTTATCGTTAAGTGAAATGAACATACGAACAAAAACAACATGTTACCCGATCTTCCAAATTTCTCCAAAAAAATAGCAAAACGAATATGCCATTCACTTCCGAATCTCTATTTACGAACTTTATTTTTAGATGTCGAGTTCAGGAGCCAGCGGGAGGCACAAACCCTTGAATCACGTGTTCGAAACCGAAAAGAAAGTGTCTTCGACTGACTATATAAAAATTAAATACAAAAAAATAAAGAAATTGAGGCTAATAGATTTCAGCAGTATTGTTCAAAAGATATTCTTAAAATCGTGGTTTTCAAAGAGCGAATTGTTAATACCGTAATTATCAACGGCATTTTTCTTGTCCTTTACACCATTTTATTCTTTTACATGCAGGACTAAGCAATACAATATATTGGAAAAGTTTTATTTATTATTTTTGCGATTATATAAAGAATAATAAGAAATATTATCATCATATATTAAGATTATGTTTGTTAATTTCATTTAAGCAGTTGAACTGTCAACACTAAATAGTAGAAAAATGAATATACACGTTGTCCAAATTTCTCAGGGAGGTAGAGAGGATACATTTTCGGCAAAAAACCCTTAGCTAGTAAATTAAATAATTTTATGTGGATAATGGTAATGAACAACTTAGGAATAAAATAAAACTCTTTTACCATAACGAAAAAAAAACATAGTCGATAAACTCTTTTCGTTGTGGTAAAAAGAGTTTTTTTTTTTATTCCTAAGTTGTTCAACAAAACCATGGTCGAAAATGATTCCGCGGTCAGCTTCGGCACACTGATTGATAAATGTAATGACATTTGTAGAACGTATGACTAGAGAAGTGGTAGAACGGGAGGCGAAGCTCGTAACTGAAATCAAAACAGCGCCACCAAACTCTACAACGCCAAGTTCGGAAACTAATGGCTGTTAGTTTTATTGGGCTCCTCCCACTGCTACAACTACATTTCAAAAGTTTAGAAATTTGAAGCATGACCGTGACAACTTGTTTGTGTTGATTGGCAATG